>JAMQGT020003714.1:0-12859 GCA_024447675.2 Pterophyllum scalare | reverse complement strand
TTGCTAGAGATTTGATTGTTTAGCTAACAGGCTGAAATAATGTAGAAGTTGGTTCTGACACTATCACCAACAATGGTTTCTACCATTTCTAGAGCAATGTTTTACTTGGTGTTTGGTAGGACGCCAGTGATGGAGGGATTTGGAGGGTGAAATCGCTATCTTGGGGAAAAAAAAATTTGTAGTTCACTGATGAAAGCTGCATCTGACAAAACTAACTGTCAAGCTGTGAATGCTGAGTTATGAAATTTAGATGCAAAGACATTTGACTCTAAATTACCAAAGTGTAATGGTGTAAATTATTGTGCTAAAAGCGCAATGTGGTGTATGTTTTTATTGCATTTCCCATATCTATCAGTGCAGGCTTGTTTTGGAAGTATTCCACTGCTTCTATCAAATTAAAAGAAAATAGTGTAGTCAATGCTAAGCCCAGGAAGAACATTCAGAAGTTGAATCTGAGGAAAGGATAAGGTGCTGCCTCCAAATGCTGATAACGCAAAGTTCAGAAATCCACACTGAACTGATTATATTATACAGTATGTACATCACACTTTAAAAATTCCTTCTCTCTCTCTCTCTCTCTCTCTCACACACACACACACACACACACACATTTACGTGAAATTGATATTATTTATTTATTTACCGAGTTATTTATAGCATAATGACAATAAACTCCAGTTGGAGCGGGCCCCCTGAGAATTTTTGCCTAGGGCCCCAACAGACTCTAGACTCGCCCCTGCATATAAGTGAAAATTCCAAATATTGCTGGGAATGTAACCCAGAACATTGTGATCTGGTGGATGTTACAATGCTGATAGATATTACACTTACACAATATCAGCATGGTAGTTTACTCATGTTCAGTATCTTTAATTCAATTCGATTTTATTTTATATAGCGCCAAATCACAACAAACAGCCACCTCAAGTTGCTTCATATTGTAATGTAAAGACCCTACAATAATTACACAGAAAAATCAACAATCAAAATGACCCTCTATGACCAAGCATTTGGTGACAGCGGGAAGGAAAAACTCCCTTTTAACAGGAAGAAACCTCCGGCAGAACCAGGCTCAGGGAGGGGCAGCCATCTGCCGTGACCAGCTGGGGCTGAGGGGAGAGACAGGACAAGACATGCTGGGGAACAGAGATTAATAACAATCAATAAAGTGCATCATGGGAACCCCCCAGCAGCCTAGGCCTATTGCAGAATATCTAGGGGATGGTTGAGGGTCACCTGATTCAGCCCTAACTATATGCTTTATCATAAAGGAAAGTTTTAAGCCTAATCTCAAAGTAAGTAAGTACGTAAATTTTATTTATTTAGCTCTTTTCACAGACCATGGTCACAAAGCGCTGTACAAAAAAATAGAGAGGGTGTCTGTCTCCTGAATCCAAGCTGGGAGCTGGTTCCACAGAAGAGGGGCCTGAAAGCTGAAGGCTCTGCCTCCCATTCTACTTTTAAGTATCCTAGGAACCACAAGTAAGCCAGCAGTCTGAGAGTGAAGTGCTCTATTGGGATGATATGGAACTATGAGGTCTTTAAGATAAGATGGGGCCTGATTATTTAAGACCTTATACGTGAGGAGAAGGATTTTAAATTCAGTTCTGGATTTAACAGGGAGCCAATGAAGAGAAGCCAATATGGGAGAAATATGCTCTCTCTTTCTAGTCCCTGTCAGTACTCTAGCTGCAGCATTTTGGAGCTGAAGGCTTTTCAGGGAGCTTTTAGGACAGCCTGATAATAATGAATTACAGAAGTCCAGCCTAGAAGTAATAAATGCATGAATTAGCTTTTCAGCATCACTCTGAGACAGGATGTTACTAATTTTAGAGACATTGCGCAAATGCAAAAAAGCTTTGTTCTGTGCTGGATATGACAACAGATACAGTATGACACTAATGAAGTCAGACACAGCTTGAAGTAAAGGGCCTAGGTGGAGGTGGGCTGCAAAGTGGCTTGCAGGCAACAACAAATGTGGGAAACCTAGGTGGCTTAAAGAGATTTGTCATTTGTGATATCTAAAAGGGTATCAGTTGGACCATCTGCTTATGACACATAAGATGATCAGCTGGGCTGTGAATGAGCTTGACTTAATAGCCTGCCTAAAGTTAAAATGAGCTAAAATTACATGTGAACTTTACAAGTAAACTTTATTAATAGAAATGGTTTGTTGAGCAGGTTACACACAGTTGCAAAAGCACAATTTGAGCTTGATACCATGAAATGTAAGAAAAGCCTCCTCTGCGCAATGAACAACTGGTTTGTCATAATCACAGCTTTTATATTACTTCAATCAAACAAATAAATCGGTTAATTTAGCACTTTGTGGGGGTTTCAGAAATATATTCACACATGTAAATTATATCCCTGAGAAATGACAGTTCAATGTAAAAAAAAAAAAAAAAACCTCACGTCCAACTTTTTTTCCATACTGTCAGACCTGTCAGGATGATGGACTGGCAGTATGACAGTAGAGTATAATGTAAAAATGTCAGCTACAGAGCCAAATAACTGGATATATAAAGTAATTTCACAGCTTTACATAGTTAAATATGATTATAATAATGTTAACATGATTACTTTCAGTAACCATGTACATGGACTAACAAATAAAATAATGATTTCTTTCTTAATATGGCATTTCAAGATATGCTTTAGTATTCTTGCCCTTTTACATCAGGGCCATGAATCCACCCAGAAATATTCTGGCATGAAAAAGTAAAAATAAAAAGGGTCAAAATTAGGCATCTGTAGCAGTAGAAGTGGTCTTGATGGTGAAAGCACACAGCTGTATCACTGCACTTTCCAAGCCAGGCATTAAGGAGGCCAGACAGAGTGTAGCACTAGTGAACAGCAGACCCTTTTTAAGAGTGCAATTCCCAAATCAGACCGCTGTGTTGTTTACATGTAGTAAATTTAGCCAAACCTTGTATTCCCAGACCAGAATTAAGATGCTAGTACCCTGCCCTGTGGGGAGGCTGCTGATGGAACGACTCTGACACTGTGTTTTCCACTTGGACATATTGAGGCTTCCCATTCAGGAAATTAGCCATCCAGCTTGCCAGTTCTCCATCGAGATTACATCTGAGGACATCAGATAAGAGCAGAGGAAAGACAAGAGCTGTCTGTAAACTGGTGCATTTTCAATCAGTTCATTTGTTGAAAATTGTGCTTCACACCACATTAAAAAAAAAAATTATTATTTTTTTTATTCATTTATTTTATTTTATTTTTTTTACAGCCTCTGTCCTGGTATCAAATGATGGTAAAGTGTGTCAGGTGCAGCAGGCACTAGGTGATTGGGTCAATGCGTGATGCTAATTAGCATCAGCTAGTGGAGCAAGAGGAACACTGACTATTAAAGCTGCTCCCTCAGTGCTCACGGTGCTACCCGAGGGCCACCGGGAGTGCTGAAAGATTAACTTGTCTCATGCTAATGTGGAACCAGCAGCTGTAAAAACTCAGCATCTTGATGACCTGTCAGCTATCAGTGACTTTGCCAATCTCAGTCCTTGCCAGTAACCCCTGAATGATTAATTCGCTGTGACTGGATTACATTCAGTCTCGTTCGTTTAAGGTGAGGCAGCAATCTTAATAATCTAACTTGCTTTTCAACACTTCCTTCTTGTCATACCTCCCTTAAATCTTCCTTTCCTGAGAGCAGACAGCTTACATAATAGATTTAAACCCTGTTTATTCAGCTGTAGTTTTTGTGCAGATGTTTCCATGTATTTGGCTGCTGCTGCAAATAAGTAATCGTTATCAGTTTATCTGCCAATTACTTTTTCTAACATATTGGGTAATTGCTGGGCCTGCCTAATGTCAAAAATAGAGGAAGACTGCTTATCACAGCTTCCAGAAAGGAGAAAAAAAGGCAACATTAGACGCCAATTCTCCCAGGAAAGGTTGAACTGACACACTGAAGACACGACATGGGGTTGGTGTAGAAAGGTGTGCACCAGTGCACCTTGATGTGGAAATGAGAAGCAGGAGTGCTGCTTGATGTGGACTTGCATGGGGCAGTGAGCTCTGAGGGTACATTCATCTGGTAGACAAGTAGAGGAGGCTCGGAAAGTTTTATTAATAAATGTATGCAGTGGCCAGATATCTATAAAAGATGCAGATTGAGATGCTGCACAGCGACTGCCTTTTCTTTTTTTGAGAATATACAAATGGCAGAGGGTACGGTAAAAGCCTGTTTCTGTCCTTAGACTCTCCATGAGTGTACCCCATGGGACTCATTATTGGACCTCAAGGTAACTATGTATGTGCACCAAAATGTAAATGCATGTTCCTGAACAGCAAAAGGCACATTTTTGCATCTGACATCCTGCAGAGCATCAGCACCCCATCCAGGATTAGGGTTGGATTATCTTTTAACCACTCAAACAGGCAAATTTTCAGAAACTACAATCAGTTACCATTCAGAGGAAGTCTCATACACTCTTTTTGGCGCTTCAGTTTTCCATGTGGGTGTTCCAAAGAGGTGGCATTTTTACATTTAAAAAAAAGAGCTGGACGTTAACCCAAGCTGCTGGATGTGAAGAGGTTAGAGTACGGTATCAACAGTCTGTGTGCGGTTTAATAATACAACCAGAAGTCAAGAATAGTATTACTTTCACTCTCAGATTTTAAGGTTTACTATTTATTTAAGCTAAATGGAATATATACTGGATATCTGAAGCATGTTATTGTATTGGTTAGTACTCTTGCCTTACACCAAGAAGATTCTGAGTTCAGATCTTCCTCAGCCCTTCACTAAAAAAAACCCCCACCTAAAACAGGGAGATCAAAGACATGCCTGATGAGTTAACTGGTAGTTGGTGCAGACAGCCCTAAAGGTACAAAAAGATACGTCATTTTCTGAGAGAGCAGAGAAACATCTACTTGACTTTCCATAACCTCGACGCCTCAGGGTTGTTGAAGTGATGCCAGTTATTAAAAAGAAAAAAAGGTTATCAATACCGACTCCATACCAATCTCTAAATACACACCTCACGCACACATGCAGCTAAACATGCACTGCCGAGTCCCTGGACTTGTGTTGCCCTTTTTCTTCAGCCCCCTGGCAGCAGCGGTCTTCCAGGCTGAGCCCTGTGAATCTCCTTTTAATGAAGTCCGGAGGTAAAGAGTGCACATTCTCCCTTGCTGACAAGCAAGCGCTCATCTGCCTTTTCATCATTCCACTAATGGTTCCGGTCTCCCGCCGAGGCGTTTACTTTTAACCCGCGTCGATGGCGCACTTTTTTCAATGGCGTCTGTCACTTTTTTCCCCTCAATAACGCCACTAACGCCTACCTTCCTCCTCTAGTTCATCACTCTATCTCAGGGAGCTCAGATGATTCAAGGTCTTAATGAAACATCACTGGGTAATATCTATATTTTCAGTTACCCGGTACTACTCTCAAGAGGGGGGCTTTTTCATGTTTTGATGACACTGCAATTCCAAGTAAGTGTTCATTAGTAGAGATCAGGGTAACAAAATCTAAACCAGGCTGTGTTATGTGTGTCTAGCCTATATTCTGTGTATGTTTTTCATACGTCATACCTGCAATCCTCCCACCTTCAAACATGTTTCCATAGCAATGCTCTGTATGATTAAAGCTTATTATTGAAGCTGCCCGCTACACACCTGCAGCAAATACTTATTACGGTAGGTGCAGTTCAGCCATTGGGCTGTATATAAAAGACAGACATAATCACAACTATATGTCACCTTTAATTTGTGGACCCCTGTTTTAAAGGCTTAAATTCAGCATCCAGGCATTTGCCATCTAGGTTTTTTGGAAACTGGAGGGGTTATTCACTTCTTATCAATCCTAAGGTAGTCACGTCACAAAGTACAGCCTGCTTTATCATCTCTTTTACTCTAAATGGGAATATAATTTACAAAGTGAACACTGTTTTATTTTAAAGAAGCCTTCAAAGTAGCGACTGAGACCATAAACCAATCAGAAAAATGTTTGCAGAGGTTATAAGCCAAATGAGAAGTAGAAGTAGAGTCATTTTCTCATGTACTTCTATACTGTCATACATCTGCTTGCAACCAGACAGATAGGTCGCCCCTTACTGGCCATTAGAAATAATGCAGGTTGAAAGCAGGTCTGTTTTCGTGGCTTTACTGTATTCTTTGTTAAAGAGTTCTCTCTTATTCACTAACTTGCCATTAGCTAGAGATGTGGGGATAGAGGAATTTTATTCACCAGATGTGCTACATGTGCTCACTCCAGCACCATTTTAAGGAGTTTCATAGCATCTCAGCTGTGAAATAGCTACAAAACAGTTATCAAATGTGCGGAAACATAATAACCAGAATGATGGGTTATTATAACCTGTCTCAAGGGGGGGGGAGTTATTTTATAACCAGTCATTTTAAATGTCTGAAACAACAGTTTCTTTAGGCCATGTTGACCCAGAGCATATCAGTCGAAAAGTTTGATTTACAATGTAGCCACCATTTGGAAAAGTTGACACCCACTTTAACCAAATGAATGCCAGCCTTAATTAAAATTCAAACTGCGCCCACGCAACATCCGTGCTCTGCAGTTTTATTCCGTGGCATTTCCACTGAGTTGATCCTCGTTTAATGTGCTTGACACAGTACCCGCTGCATACTGTGTCATAATTATCCTGAACATATTCTCATTAATAAAGGCTATGTGTTCTCTAGCACCATTTGATTTTAAAGAAAAGTGACTTTGTGTTTTACAGTTTTTAGATTTGCTGCTATAAAAGTGTGCCGTGTCATTTAACAGGAATATTCCTGACTGTGTTTGCCTATTTTTGGACAAGGGAATTAATGGAGTTCTTAAGCTGTAAAGGTATGTTTAAAGGGTAGCACTTGTCTTGCTATTGCACAAGGTTAATGGATCTAAATATCATGAAAAATTAAACAACAGGTCCTTTTTCAACAAAAGCATGCCATTTGATCTAGTAAAAGGTTCTTTGAAGGCTAGTTTAAACTGACTAAAGGCTCATTAAAGGCCTAGTCAGAATGAAAAACTTTCAGAGACATTCAAACAAATCACCTCCATTATTGACACAGAAGGATCACATTCAGCTGGTGAAATACATGAGGCCAGCTGAAAAATTCGAAGAAGCCTGCCTTTTCAAGACTCCTCCCCTTTTGTCTTGAATAAGAAAGGAGAGAAAACAATGGCCCTGTTTACATGAGAACGTTTTCAGGGGTTTCAGTGGAGTCGTTTTGGCGTTTTCGTTTCCGAAAAGTAACGCGTTCAGACCCGAAACGTTTAAAAAAAAAGATCTCCATTTACACGGAAACGCAAGACGTTGAAAAGACTGTAGTTCCCATTGCCAGGTCACAAGTTGTCGGTGTCGATATCGGAGTCGCACCCATAGTGCACGTGTGCCAGTGCCCCGTTTGCAGAAAGTAGTGTATTTGCCTGTTCACATGGTAAAGGAGACCACTCTTGAACCTTGAGATGTCCTCCTGTCTAAATAAGTTGCTGGAAACATTCCTCAGACATTTAGGTCCATATGGACACAATGCCATCATGCGGTTGCTGTAGATTTGTCCATTTGACTACAGTGAACTAATTGTCATGTTCAAGAAACCAGCTTGCTGGAAGCAACCATCAGACGATGGGTACAGTCTTAACATAGGAATGGATGTGGCCAGTTACAATACTCAGGTAGGCTGCGGTGTTTAAATGATGCTCAATTGGTGCTAAAGGGGCCCGAAGTGTGCCAAGAAAATATTCCCAACAGCATTACAGCACCGGCAGCCTGAAAGCAGGATGGATCCATGATTTCATGTTGTTTACACCAAATTCTGACCGTACCATCTGATTGTTGCAGCAGAAATCAAGACTTATCAGACCAGGGAACATTTTTCCAATCTTCGATTGTCTGATTTTAGTGAGTCTGTGTGAACTGTAGCCTTGGTTTCCTGTTCTTAGTTGACAGGAGTGGCACCTGGTGTGATCTTCTGCTGCCGTAGCCCATCTGCTTCAAGGTTTGACATGTTGTATGTTCAGAGATGCTCTTCTGCATCTGGCTGTAACACGTGGTTATTTGAGCCACTGTTGCCTTCTTTCCTACATTAAGAGAGCAGCAGTGGGCTAAGGGGCACTGAGGGGCTGGTGGAGAAATATGTTTAGGAGAAGCACTCGCAGTCAGCACCTTCAGCTGTTCATGATGAGTGTATTCATACACTCGTGGACATGATGAAGTCTGTCTTAAGGAACCTTATATAAACCTGAAGCATGGTTAATCAGTCTGTATAAGTAAGTGGATGGTAAATGGACTGGTACTTATATGGCACCTTCATACTCAATTTTGAGCACTCAAAGCACTTTCTACTACAAGTCTCATTTACCCAATCACGCATGCTTTTATCTATACCTAAGCACTTTTTATCTAACATACACACACACGCTGTAATGGTAGTCTGTTGTTCAGACTTGCACAACGTATGCAGAGTGGCTCACTATTCAATCACTCTGTGATGCATTAAAAATATTGTGTTCTCCCAGCATCTGTTTGTTTGTTTGTTTTTTCCATTGGAGTGGTTTCCTACAGGTACTACTCCATTAGACCAATGACATGTAATAGGTTAACTGCTGATTCTAAATTGTGTGGATGTGTTCACAGGTGCACAGAAGGAAGTGTTGTATGAATATATATGGTGAGGTCAAATGTGGGTGATCAAAAGAGTGATCAGTCTGGTCCAACATTTGACGTCCCAAAGCTGAATACTTCTCATTCTTTCAAAAGACTTAAATGCCAGTGGCAGGCCTTACAAGGCTGCCAGTTTCTGTTGCACACTGCAGCTGAGGGGGCCACATGCTGGCCTGTGCTTCACACTAATTTGTAACCAGAGCCATGCTCTGCCATCTTACCACTCCTTTAAGCTGCCTGTAAATTTGCCGTATGTGTCAATCGGCCATCTTAAGAGGTACAGTTTTACATAGTTTAAGAGATTTACTCTCTTTGAGTGCTAATCTGTATGGAAGACAGTTGCATAATGTGCTATATGGTAATGTAGGGAGATTTTAAACATTAAAAATGTGTAAGTTCATGGAGACTGAGAGGGATTTAATGACAGCCAGCATTTTTTAAAGTGTGTTGAGCCTTTTATCCTCAGCCTTGGCTTCTTCTTCTTCTGTCTGTGGCCAGTATTGCTGCAGCTAGTGCATTAAGGCACTGACACCATTGGACACCTTGTTGTGAGACCACAGACAGTAGAAAAGATAGATGTAACTAACACGATGTCACTCTCTGGTTTGTGGAGTCCCATTTTGAAACCTCACGATGAGCATTTTCACCGTTGTCATCTTGACTGCGAAGGGTGGATCTAACTGTGAAACCGCACACTCACTGGCTACTGACTTGTGAGTTACACCAATGGATAATCCTCATTTCTGACACTTAGAATGACTAAAATTTACAAAACGGACATAATGTTTTATTCGGTATGAGTGACTGAGGCTGTGGCGCAGGTGGAAGAGTGGGCTGTCTACCTATTGGAAGGTCAGTGGATCAATCCCCGACTTCTCGAGTCCACAGTCTGTAGTATCCATGGACAAAATACTAAATCCTGAGTTGCCCGATGCAACTGTCGGAATACGAGTATATGGGAATGTTAGAAAGTTCCGTGTCAATGTGTGTAATTGGCTGAAGGAGATTTGTAGTAGAAAGTTGTTGTACAGGTACCAGTCTATTTCACAGAAGGCCATTTCCATAAACTTCCATGGAAGTGGAATTTTTTTTTGGAATCACAAGTTCCTGCTCCCTGCTGGCCTTGGAAAAAAATGCAGGTGCAAGGCACTTCTGCATTGGCTGCACTTTTCAGACCGTTAAGCGTATCTTTTATGTTGTGTACAGGTGAGATGCAGAAGTCATCTGGCTTATCACACACTGAAGGATAATATTGGATTTTTTTTTAAAAAACTGCCCATTTTGAGCTGCCCAGTTTTTTCCAAGATGAAATACTAAATCATAAGTTCCAAGTCATGAGTCAAATCTTGGGCCCATTTGTCAGATATAAATAAACATCTTTCTCCAAACACAGCTCAGACTGTCATTTTTCATTCTATTCTTTAATCTGAACCACTTTGTGGAGTCCATTTTGATGTTAGTTCTAGTATCAATTATCCTCACTAATTCCAATGGGGGACATTTAGAAAAAAAATGTGACAGTTTACAGGTACACCTTGTGATTCATGAATTAATTACACTGTGTGCTAAAAGTAGCCAAGCCAGATTATTCTGGCTATGTGAATGCATCATTAAAAATGTCTTTGGTGTTCTTTCCACTGAGAACAGGCAGATTTCACAGTTTCAAGTTTAGTATATCTAGCTCAGTATGGCAAACATAAAAACAAAGCCTTTGTTGGTCTGAGGTCCATTTTCCCATTATTATTTTTGGTTATTACTTTTTTCCCTTGCCTGTAAAAGATTGTTTGTCCTTGTTAAACGCGTTTGGTGCAGAATTAAATAAATCTGGACGTTAGCGCCCATTTTGCCGTCTTGTTCCAAAAAGGCCAACAGATAAAAGCTCGACCAGGGTAGCATTGTTTTGTGTTTATTTTATTTGCCGATGCTTGATCTAATTTCGAGTCTGCTGGGTAATTTCAGGCCCGTCGAAATGTTGCATGCAGGCAACACAATCAAACACCCTCTCTGACCTCTTCTATGTTTTTTCAGTGCAAACCTTCTTTTTTTCTTTTCCCCCTGCATTTAAAACATCCCAGGCCCCAGATCGCTATGTATTGATGGACACTAACACAGTTTTAATTCTGCTTTTCCAATTTGTTTTTTCCCCTTTTTCTTATGCCTCCCCCCGGTGAAATCATCCTATGCAGACTAAAACTCCTCAGCTGAGCCTAAACATCATTAACGTATTCATCAAATAATGTGTTCGATACATATTTATGGTTCATACATCACTGCTTTAAACATTTCATTCAATAAAACATTTGGACAATCATTAAGGCAGTCTACAAAGAGCCAGTTTATCTCCTAGGCTGCTTGCACTTCTGGTGCACAGCACTTGGAGCCACATTATTCAGAGCATCCACCATATTCATCTGCTATTAGACAAGCCAGTATTAGCAGAAGGCACAGCGGGTCACTCGCCATGATGAGAAATGGAGCTGCATTCATAAAGGGGAATTTCTTTTCCTGCCAAAGAGAAAAAGAACAACGGCTGTGCAAACAGAAGAGCCGTACTTTGAAGAATCACAAATATTTCGCGAAAGCAGAGCAATTAATTGTAGAGTTTTGTTGACATTGAATCACCGGCCATGACCCCAAAATGTAGAAATTATCATTGGGAGTTTGGGCAAATTACATCTTTTTTTTTGTTGTTGTTGTTGTTATTGTTGTGTTGCACTACTAGAAATGCTGGTCAAGTTTACTTTGACATACATACACTCATCAGACACTTCATTAGTTACATTCTGATTGTAACAGGTCGGATCCCCTTTTTCCTTGGACTCCCTTCTTCTTGGCATAGATTCAACAAGGTACCGGAAACATTCCTTAGAGATTTTGATGATAGTATCACACAGTTGCTGGGGGTTTGCTGGGCAGCACTCTGGAGGCCATTTGAATACAGTGAACTCACTGTTGTGTTCAAGAAACCAGGTTGAGATGATCTTTGTGACATGGTGCGTTATCCGATGGGTGCACTGTTACCATAAAGGGATGGGCATGGTCAGCAACAATACCCAGGTGGGCGGCGGCATTTAAAGAAGGCTCAGCTGGTACCAAAGAGACCAAAGTGTGTCTCCCACACCATCATTCTACTACCACTACCAGCTTGAGTTGTTGATACTAGATAGAATGGATCCATGCTTTCAGGCTTTTGATGCCAAATTCTCAATCTACCATCTGAAGTCAGTAGAAGTCGACAATAATCAGCTTAGGCAACGTTTTTCCACTCTTCCATTGTCCCATTTTTATATGTCATCGACTCGGTTTCCTGCTTTTACTGTAGCTGGCAGAAGTGTGGTCACCCAGTGTGGCCTTCTGCTGATGCAGCCCATCTAGTTCAAGGTTTGATATTAAAGTGCGATTAAAGTGACTTTTCTGCAAACATCGGATGTGCCCAGTGTTTAGTGTGAGTTACTGTTACATTTCTATCAGCTCAAAGCAGGCTGACCATTCTTTGACCTCTGACATCAACAAGGCATTTTCACGCATAGCACATCCAGTTGCTCTCTTTTTCAGACTGTTCTCTGTAAACACTAGAGATGGTTGTGTGGGAAAAATCCCAATAGATCAGTGTGGTGAAATGATGTCGTTGACGACCCTTTTTTCATAACAATAACGAAACGATGACGAGATAAACATGGCTCTTTGATGACTAAAACATGATGAGGCGTCTGTGAGTTTTTGTTGACAAGACGAAATTAGAGGAGAAGGTTAATGGATGTTCCGTCAGTCATCCAAAATGCATGACATATCTGCCTAGTGTGCTTGTAATCTGTCAGTCAAAAGCTAAAACCTATCAGTAAAGCTGCTGCATCCCATCTCTTTTTGGCCACGCCCACCACCTCCATTACTTTAATCCAGGGGTGTTAAACTCAATCATAGAATGGGCCAAAATTGAAGACACAGTGCAAACAGGATTAAAAATAATTTTAATCAGCAATATGAATTTGAATGGCCACAATACAGCAACGTTTTCCTCAACACATTAAATAAAATATAAAATTATATTTTTCTTCAAAAATAACATCAGGGAAAATGAATATATTTCAAGCTGATGAAAATGTGCTAATTTTTCAAGGTAAAAACGGAATTTCTGCACTTCACAGTCGGAAAAACGCTGCGTAAACTGCGCAGTGTGTCCAGTTTCTCACCAAAAAGCGCAGCAGCAAACACAGCG
>JAMQGT020003713.1:0-42019 GCA_024447675.2 Pterophyllum scalare | reverse complement strand
GGGATGCGCCGATCCGATATTCAGTATCGGTATCGGTCCGATCCTGGCCTAAATTATGGGATCGGATATCGGAAAGAAATTTTAAAAAATGCAATCCGATCCGACCCACATTAGCTGCATTACAGTTCTCCGTCGTCGTCTTCTTCTTGTGGGTTTGCGGTTGACCAAACCAGCTTAGAGCTGCATTACCGCCACCTACCGGAATGGAGTGGGGATCAGGAAATAACCCCCTCAGTTCTCCGTCGCTGTGACGGATTCCCTTTGACACTGAGTGGATGATCGCTGACATGTTTCCCACGCCTCCACCGCTCTCTGCGTGTTTGTGTGTTGTGCTCGCTGTGCTGAGAATTTCAGCTGTTATTTTTTTCTCTACTTCAGCTCCCGGACATACTGCTAGCGAGTGCCGCGTCCGGTACCGGAAGGACCCCTTCCCCGTCAGAATATTTTTTATACTTAATCCCTGATTAGTGACTAAATATAGACCTGCAGTAGAATCATATTTAGGAGAATGCTTGTGAATATAAAGCATTACAGGATTGCGCTAATGCAGCCCCCAGTTTTACGACATAAACACTGATAACACAACAGCAGCAGTCAGTTGATTTACCTGCAGTCAGTCTGCACAAGCGCAAAGAGGTGGAGCCGGTGAGCTCAGATAGAGCGGAAGAAAGCTTTTCTCCCTGTAAGCACCATTAAACCGTTACTGGGAAACAGCTGGAGGTCCTTCATCAAACCTCCTGATCAGTAAGTGAAGAGCAGAGAACTTTGTAGCTGCTCCACCCACCCTGTTTGTTTCACACAGGGAAAAAACTGCAGTACGGAAGTTAAAATATGCAGATGAACTGTTAATGTGAAAAAAGGATTTCTTATCCATTACTCAGGTAACTGATGGAAAAACTGATAGAATACTCAATTACTAAATTAAGCGATAGTTGCAGCCCTACTGAAATTTGCAACAGCCAATGTGTCACCTTCTCACAGGAGCAACAGGATTCAGGTGATAGAGTGATAGCTGTAAGTAAGTGAAGTTTATTTATTTAGTGCTTTTCACAGACAAAAAGTCACAAAGCGCTGTACAACAATTAAAACACAATATCAAAAACCCAGATAAAACACTGTGTTAAAAACATTACCATATTAAAAGAAAAAGAATAAAAATAAAGTTAACAGAAAGCCTGGTTAAACAGAAATTTTTAAAAAAATATCGGCTTTGTATCGGTATCAGTCGATATCGAAATGTAACATATCGGTATCGGCCCTTAAAAAGTGGTATCGTGCCATCCCTACTTGATACTGCTTTAGTACTGCTCCAGGCACTTATGCACGTCTTCAGCACTCCTCCTCAGGGGCATCATGATGCTCTGCATCAACTTCATTCCAGTAGTTAATGCTCTAACTTTGAAGGTATGTTGCTGGTTCACTTTGGAATACTCACCTGCCTGCCCACCCTCCACTGCCATTTACTTCCCATTGGGAACCACTATCCTTCTGGAGATACCCAAGCCTATGCTTTCCTCACTACCAAATAAGACTATTCCAGTCCATCTCACTCACTCTTGGACATAGTCCTATACCTTCAGGTAAAGGACTATGGTCGTAATAAACAAGTAAACATCAAGCTTCCCTGGAAATGACAATTAAATGCATCATTACTATTTTGAAGTTTGCTTAAAAATTAACTCTTTTCAAAGATTTCTTAGTAACTTTCAATTGCATTACTTGTGTTACTTTGATTGGTTTTTTTTTTGTAGAAAACATCAAAATCTAAATGATGTGATTTTCAAAACCTTGTTTAGCACAAAATGCGTCAAAGCTCTTATGTAACTATGTAACCTCCCATATCAGGGGAGGCATATAAAACCAAAGCTCAACTTTACAGTTCACAAGCTCTGACATCTCTTAGAACAATAGAGCACGCCCTATCTTGTGGCTATTCAACACTGACAAACTATTGCCTGTTGTTTTTGTTTTGCTTTTTTAAGTATGAAGGATTTTGGTGACATAACGGATGATGTCAAAATCAGAGACTATGACACCATCACAGCTTTCCTTGGATCTTGGGGACCCTTTCAGATCAGGGTTTTTTTAGCACTGGCCATAAGCATTCTCCCGAATGGATTTATTGGTGGATACATAGTATTTGTAGGTGCTACTCCACTTCATGAATGTTATATCCCTGAAAACAACCACATCAGTGAGATGTGGAAAAATGTGACAATCCCACTGGAAACTGTGAACGGCATTGCAAAGCGTAGTTCTTGCTCGAGGCTTAACTTGGAAATTGTCAGGAACTACTCTCAAAATAATATTATCCCAAACGTTGATGTGAATGTTAGTGAGATACCTTGGGAGAGTTGTGTGGATGGGTGGGTACACAGCAGAAACATCTACCAGTCAACAATTGTTTCAGAGGTAAGAAATGTGTCATTTTATTTAACTGCTGAAAAGAACATGCATGCACAAGGTATATTGTTGATCTGTGTGTCTAATAAACTGAAATCCTTATCTGTATTACAACACACTTTTAGCAGTAAGTCGTAATCAAAGTATTTGGTGTGGTCTTTACATTTTTCAGATAAGTTTTGTCATAGAATTTTATTTTACATGATTAGGCTAATATGCAATGTCAAAACTAATTTATCTTCAGTAAATGGTTCAACTATGGCAGCCATCCAGGTAGAGCACCAACAGGTCAAAATACCAAACTTTTATTTACTACTCATACACACCCTGTTCATGGTGTGTAGTATTACCGGGAAACGGAACAGCAATAACTAAAAGTTCAATATGTAAATATTTGGACATTGCTTGAGTAAAAAACAGATCGCACCATAAAACACAATCTTGCTTGAAGATTGTTGCAAGGGTTACCAGGCTTTACTCATCCAAACCAGTGCAGGTTGAAAAAAGGCACAGTGCCCTTGAATTCAGCAACATCCTCCATCGTCATTATTAAACTTGCTTTACAATTAGGATTTTAGGCTAATGCTCCCAAAAATCACCTGCAGTTCATCACTGCTTTTCATCTTGATCAAACATCCCTCTCATACCACATGTTAGGACTTTGACTTGGCCAATACAAAGGGCATTTTTTCCCCCTCTCTTTCCAGCCATTGTCGTGTTTTACGTGCAATGGGTCATGGTCTTTTTGCATTACCCAACCTGTCTGAAGTTTGAGATTATGGATTGGATGGAGTTAATGAATTGAAGAAAAAAAAACTATTTGTGTAGCAGAAGCTCAACAGGCAGCAAAAGGTAATTAGGGAAATGGGAAACACCAGGGTGAATGACTGAAACTGATCAGAGAAGGGAAGCTAAACTGAATGAAGCGCACAAGATAAGAAAATATCAAAATGAAAACATGCTGACAGACACTTAACTAGACACAGGAAACACACTGGAGGCAGGGTAAACTGAAAGAAGGAATACAATAAAACAGTAACAAACAATAAGGAATATAAAATAAGAGTAACTGGAACAAAAAGCACAAGGCTGAAAACACAATAACCAAACTAAGAATTAAACTGAAGACAGTTAAGAATAAATAGAACTTAAAGGTTCAAAAAACACAACACTATGTTGACAACCCAGGACCATGACACATACACCAATCAGGCATAACAATATGACCATCTAGCTAATATTGTGTTGGTCCCCCTTTTGCCGCTGAAACAGCCCTGACTCATCAAAGCATGGACTCCACTGGACCACTGAAGATGGGCCTCCATGGATCAGACTTGTTCGTCCAGCGCATCTCACAGATCTGATTGGATTGAGATTTGGGGAATTTGGAGGCCAAAGCAACACCTCAAACTTGTTTGCAGCTCAAACCATTCCTGAAGCATTTTTTCTTTGTGGCAGGGCACATTATCCTGCTGAAAGAGGCCACAGCCATCAGGGAATACCATTTCCATCAATGGTTCGCAATAATGTTTAGGTAGGTGGTATGTGTAAAAGTAACATCCACATTGATGGCAGGACCCAAGGTTTCCCAGCAGAACATTGCCCAAAGAATCTCACTGCCTCCACTGGCTTACCTTCTTCCCATCATGCATTTTGGTGTCAAGTATTCCCCAGGTAAGTGACACACATGCACCTGGCCATCCTTGTGATGTAAAGAAAATGTGATTCATCAGATTGGTCTACCTTCTTCCATTGCTCCATGGTCCAGTTCTGATCCTCACATGCCCATTGTTGGAGTTTTCAGTGGTGGACAGGGTCCATGCAACTCTGTGCACAACAAACTGAGATGCATTGTGTATTCTGACACCTTTCCATCAGAATCAGCATTAACTTTTTGATCTACAGTAGCTCATCTGTTTGATCAGACCACACAAGCTCCCACGTGCATCAGTGAGCCTTGACCACCCATGGTCCTGTCGCTGGTTCATCGCTGTTCCTTCCTTGGACCACCTTTGATAGATGCTGAAAACTGCAGACCTGGAACACCCAACAAGACCTGCAGTTTTTGAGATTCTTATCCCAGTTGTCTAGCCATCACAATTTGGCCTGTGTCAAACTCACTCAGATCCTTACTCTTGCCCATTTTTCCTGCATCAACTTTGAGGACAAAAAACGTTCAGTTTCTCCGTAATATATCCCGCCCCCTAACAGGTGCCATGATGGAGAGATAATCAGTGTTATTTACTTCATCTGTCAGTGGTCATAATGTTATGCCTGATCAGAGTTTATATGTACGTATTAGTTAAATTTAGGTTTTATTTTATTCAAAAACATCTTTGCAGGAGATTTTAAATGTGACTAAATGAATAAAAAAAAAATGTATTGATTTTGCAGTGGGACTTGGTTTGCCAGAATGCATACAAACTTCCACTTGCCAGCTCCATTTATTATGCTGGTGTGCTAGTGGGATCATTGATCTCAGGTCTGGTGTCTGACAGGTCTGTACTGTACACAACATTATTTGAACAATATTTGTACTGATGTAGCCAACTAAGCTGTGTTTCCTTACAGATACGGAAGGAAACCAATACTCTTTATCATGATGCTGTTTCAAACTGTGTCAATCACAGCACAGATATTCTCCCCAAGCTGGGAGATCTTCACCTTTATTTTCTTTTTTGTGGGTGCTGGGGATTCTCCAACTATATCATTGCATTTGTGCTAGGTATGTTTTCCCAGCAAGGAATGTACTATTTGACACTCCTTAATGTGCACAGATATTTTGTAATCTGTCTGTGCATGAAGTATAAGTCATTTGCAGATTCAAAATGCCAGTTTAAAGGTTGTTATTTCTATTAATGCAAATGTATCACAGACATGAGCTGGGGTTTTTTTTTACTGAACCACAGTGACTGTGTGAATGTTGGGTTAAAAGCACTTACGTGCAGAAGAAAGTGTTAAGGTAGTAAGGCTTGTAGTAAGAAAGTGCTTTGAATACTCAAATAGAGTAGAAAAGCCCTATGCAAGTCCATTTCAAGTAAAACTTGCACCTTTTGAAACATGCTGGTTTCAGGAGTAAAATTTAAGAGCTCAAAGGCAAAACATAAATTATCTATATTGAACCGCATTCATCACTGTTATATAGAGATATAATATGTGTGCCACTTTTGCACAGCTCTTTATACAACCCCTAAAACCTGCAGATGAATTATACTTAATGCCAGAACATAATGGTTTAACTGACTTGGTAAGTAAGGTAGATCATACGGTGAGATTGAGAACTTTTATTGTGATGGCATTACCAATTCCCCTAAAATGTTGTTTGTCAAACTTGTGGCAATTACAGGTTCAGAAATTCTAAGCCCAAAAACCAGAGTGGTCTTTTGTTCTCTTGGAGTTTTTATGGGCTCAGCGTTGGGGTACATGGCAATGCCTGCAGCAGCGTACTTCCTCCGGGAATGGCGGCTGCTGTTGATTCCAATGGCTGCATGTGGATTGATCTATGTTCCTCTGTGGTGGTGAGACTATTCATTTGTCACAGTTTAGTTTGGCCTGTGTCCTGAAAGTTACTTGCAACTAAGGAAAAATAAATATAATTTCTTTAATGTTAAAGGGAACATGCAGGTAAATAGTACATGGATTTATTGTTGCCTAATTATAAGATAGCAGAACACCAGAATTCATTTCACTTGTTTGTTTGTTTGTTTACTTTAAATTTAAGGGTGACCAGTGATACCCAGTCTTTTCAACTTGGTGGCCCATGCATGAAAATCATGAATGATATGGACAAAAAGGAAAAACAAAAAAGGAAAAAAGTGTGTGTGTGTGGGGGGGGGTCATTCTCGTTCTAGTCTTCTAAGAACAAGTTAACAGCAAAGTCCGTCTGTCTTATTTGGATATTGAAAGGGCCAAAAGAAATCCAGTTAGTAAGATATCAACAAAAATGAAAACATCCTGCGAGTTGTACCCAATACAGCAGCTTGTTGTCCTGTTAGTTTCCAGATATGTTCCAAAACATATCTACATATTGGAAATGTATGTCCTCAAATGTAAAACAGACCAGTGATTAACACTGTGATCTGAATCCCTCATCAATCCTGTCATGATCATTTGTTTTTATGAATGGTCGGAGGGTGTTCTTCTTTGAACTGTGGGAAATCATGACGTCTTTTCCTTTTGTAGTTCAGTGTATCCTGCGCTAAAGGAGGTAATAAAGGAAGAACTGAAGCACTTTTCCTTAATATGGTCAGGTCAACCAGCTCTAATCATGTCTGCCCCTCAGATACTGGATTATTTCACTCCTTTTGGGGCCTTCCTAAACAAATGACTAGTCAACCTCAACCAATAGGAGGTTTTGTTTATACCATAAACTAAAATACTGGGCGTTATCTCCTGAGGGTCTTGGCTTACTATCAGATAATGGTTTTTGTATTGCTGAAAATATTGTTGTTTGTCTGTGTCTCTGTTTATATGTTCAGGATTGTCCCAGAGTCTCCCCGTTGGCTGCTCTCTCAGGGCAGAATAAATGAAGCTGAAGCTATACTGAAGGATGCTGCCAAGAAGAATAAAGTGGAAGCCCCACAGGCAATTTTTACACAAGCTGAGGTATGAGCATCAGCAAGTTGGTGATTTGAAATCAAAATGTGTTTAAAGAAATCTGGAAAGACTTGAAATTCCTGAAATGTTTATTAGTTTAGAATAAAGCTAAACCTTTTGACATTTATACCATGATTCCTCTTGTCTATTAGCTTAATTTTGCATTTCAACTTAGCCTGTTTGTGTTATACCACTTTGTATTATATGTGCAGAAGTCGTATTTCATTTACTGATCCAGAATATAAAGTTTAACTGTAGTTTTGTCTCCCCACCCCCAACAGGTTGAAAATGCACTGACAAAGAAGGAGGAAAAAGGGGGAAACAACATTTTGGTCATCGTGAAAAACTGCAATATTTTGACTGTCACATTAATATGTTCACTTCTCTGGTACATCTACAATTTGCTCATATCACTTAAGAGGTTAAAAGATTAAAACCAAAATACTTGTTTTGTTTTATGTGAAATTAAGTGTTGCTCTGAATTTCTCTGTAGGATCATCATCACCATTAGCTACTTTGCTTTAGTCCTCAACACTTCCAACCTGAATGGCGACCCTTACATAAACAGCTTCTTGTCTGCGGTGGTAGAAGTTCCAGCTTACATAATTGCCTTGATACTGCTCAGGTTCTGCTCCAGGCATTTCTGCCAGTCTTCCACACTCTTTCTCGGAGGCGTCATGATCCTCTGTGTCCACCTCATTCCTATAGGTAATAATGATTAAAGCTTTTCAGCCAGGTCACTGATTAATGGAAATTCACTTGAGTTCACTTGAGTTCACGTCATCAGAATTTTGCATTTTGTCTCAAAATGTTTAAAAAGAATGAATCCCCATTTACTTGCATGGATAATATAAGAAATCAAATTTAAATGTATTCAGTATGCATGGTGTGTGTGATCAGACCAATTTAAACACCTTTAGCTTCCGTTGTGACCAGATCGGAGTCAGGTGTAAGTGCAGTCTGTTCAGCAGGGCTGCACTGTTTAAAAATTTATATCCAAATAAATCACTAAAGTTATTGACTGCTCATCCGTATTTACCACTAACACGGATCGATTGATTAAGTAAGATGTATTTAGCTTTAGTCCTAATCTGACCTTTTTAGGTTGTGCTCTAATGTTAAACTGTTTTTTTTTTTTTTTTACTTCCGTAGATTTACCCGGTGTGGCTGTTTTTCTTGAGATGTTGGGAAAGTTTGGCATCACATCAGCGTTCTGTGTTGTGTATGCTGTCACATCAGAGCTCTTCCCCACAGTTATCAGGAATACAGCAATGGGGATTTGCTCCATGGCTGCACGAATTGGCACCATCATCTCCCCTTTTATTATTTACTTAGGTATGCTTTTTTTTTTCAGGCAATTTCAGGCAACTGGCCTATACCAGGGTTATTTTTTTAGACTAATAGTAATAGCAATAAGTATCTTAACCATGTTACTTCTGTGTGGAATGAAAAGCCTCAACACTTACCTTCCTTAAACAAAAAAAAAATTTAGTGAAATTTAACAAATTTAACTAAAAAATTTTCACTGATTTTTTTTTTAAGTCAGTTTCCATTTTGATGCTCTGCTCATTTTATGTTTTTTTTTTTTTTTTTGGTTTGGTTTTTTTTTTTTCCCCCCATTTGCAGGACAACAATTCAAGGCACTCCCTTACATACTGATGGGAGTTCTAGCCATATGTGGTGCTGTCTTATGTTTTGTGTTGCCTGAAACCTATGGAAAAACACTGCCAGAGACCATATCACAAATGCCACAGATATGCAGGTAAGTTTATACATTAATATGTCATCCGGCTTCACTCTTTTTTCTTTATGCTCTTAACAAAGCAACAGAAAATAAATAAAAATTATTAATTAGTGAGTTTTGATGAAACTGCTCACTGTCCCACTGTTGCTAATTGACCCCTTTGTTGTTCAAGCAGGAGAAGAGGGGAAAAGAAAAAGGACGAAAATGAAGCGAGACCATCTGTTTGCCAGTTCAAAGAATCCAAATTATAGTTAGTCAAGCTTTTATCTCACCTCTTCGCTTATTATTTTTGCATAATTCTGTTTTACAGCTTTTATTTTGAACTTGTAACGGTGTAATTAATTCATATCCAGTTTATACGTTGCTATTGTGTTTAGAGCTGGAGCAAAATTATGTATTTCATGTTACACAAAGCTTTTTCATATATGTGGCTGTTTAACTAACTTATGTTATTGTGAAGTCTGTTATCAGCTGCCTATCAAATGCACTTGGCTGATCATCAGTAAGTGTGACCACCTCTATAAAAGCTGATGTTTTGGCAATTTGCTGGTGTGGAGCATTCACGTTCATAAATGTTTAACGCCAAGTGTTATCATATTTGATACATGTGTTTTTGTGAGTTTTTGAGACTTCATCATTGCTTCCTAAATACCTAAATAAATTGCACAGTACATTTTTAAGTAATAAATTGCAAAAAAAAAAAAAAGCCAGATGTCGCAAATATGATAGAAATGAAAACTCAAATATGCAAATATTTAATTTCTGCTTTTAAGGTTCAATAAACACATTTTCCAAAAAAAAAATTCCCTCAATTATTTCATGGTTCAGGATTTACAGGGTTAACACAATACTAAAATCTTCCCAGGAGTGGCCATAGCAGTAACGTCAAACTGTGCAATGCTTGGAAAAACTGCAGGAAAAAAAAAATCCCTAGAGCTACATCTCTACAGGCCTCAGTTATCATGTCAAAATGTTAAAGTTCATGACAGCGCAATCAGAGTGAAAAAAAATATGAGTTATTTGGAAGGGCTGCCAGGAGAAAGTATCTTCTCTGTAATGAAAATATGGCAGCAAAGTTTTCAAAGTTGCATCTGAACACACCACAAAACTTCTGGAATAATGTCCTGTGGACAGATCAGACCAAAGGACCAACGCTTGGCCAAAACTGAGCCATACAACAGGACAATGATCCCAAGCACAGCAGCAAATCTACAGACAGCTGTGCATTAATGAATGACCACAAACCCTAATGAACTGAAGCAATGTTGTAAAGAAGATTGGCCCAAAATTCCTCGACAATGATCTGGGAGACTGATAAAGTCATACACAAAATGATAGTCCTGTAAAATCTTTCTTTTTTACATGTTTGTATACGACACTGTAATATGTATTGCTGACAGGTGACAACTTATCATGAATTACCTCTACTAAAATTCTTCCAGCTGCTTTGTGTGGCGTTAGTGTTCATCCAAACAAGGATAGCACCCCCACTGGTGGTTTGGCAGTGTTATTGCTGCCACCAAAGGACGTCCAAAGGCTACGTCGGGCAATGTGGTGCAGATCGCTTGTAAGATGCTTTTACAACGCCACGGCATTACACAGCCTACAGTTTTACGCTGTGAATGGTGAGGGGTTGAGATTTAAAAAGAAGCGTCATCTGTTTCCGGGGAAAGTCCACCAATATTTCACTTTCAGTTCAGATCTGACGGGAAGCTTTAAATGTAAACACATGAAATTGTTTTTTGCGTTATTTTGAGCTGAAGATGATTCGAGGACTTTTTGTAATTAAAAGGCAGGATTTAGGAAGCTGTAAAGTGATCACAGCGAGCGATAACGCAATTGGAGTTAGTGGTGAGTCTTGCGTATTTCGCCTGAAGCGCTGACCAAAATAAAAGTGAAACCAACCGGAGGAGCAGAAACTAACCGTTTGATTCTTTGTTCAGCTCATTCGACATTTTACTCAACCGTAAATGGATTTTGTTCAACTTCAATGTGGAATAAGTTGACGGAGGCATGATTTAAGGTGAGTATTCTCTCTTTTTTTATCTGCATAAGCGCATTCTGTGGTCCTAGATGGCGGTGCGTCTGGTTTTTCACGACAGCCTCGATGCAGTACATCAGTTAATTGATCTAAAATTGGGATTTAATGCAATTCTTTCTGGATACATTTCTTAGAATGCTCGTAATTTGGAAATTAAATGTGATATGCACAGAAACCAAAAACATGATTACATTAACAGAGAGATGGACATCATGCTGCTTCATAGACACAATGCTAGTCATTCTTTTCCTGCCTTATCGATTCCTCTCGGTGCTGCATCTTAAAATGTAATAATTCTTTTTTCTTTTTTTTACTGGACTACTCTGTATTAAAGTCCACTTTGACATTTTAATGCACACACAGGCATTTGCGTCCTTTATGCACATTTTGAGCAGCTGAAACATCTGAGAGATGCACGTACTCTCATTTTGGCTTAAATTCTCGGAAATTCGGAAAATTGCACGCTTTGACTTCAACAGCTGAACTGATTCATCTGACTATTCCGGCATCACACTACTAATCTTAAGTGCTTTTTAGCAACACATCAGGATTAAATTATTGGCCTCATAGTTTGTGTGTGCGTGTGTGTGTGTGGGGGGGGATACTAGCTGTGATTATGTTTAAATGGCTGCTCACAGGCAGTCCCTTATCTGTGGAAAGCTACGTGTACCGTTGTATTATAATATATATTTGACCATTAAGTGTCGCCAAAGCCATCAATTTTATGAATAACGTTTATTTTTTGTTTGTTTGTTTTTTGTTCTTTGTAATATAGCTGAAGTATTCCATGTGTTTAACTTAGGCATATTAATTTAACTTGATTGATTTTAATGTGAATTTTTACTTGTGATTTTTTTCTGTTATGCCTAGGATATTCAGACTTACGTAGATTACATGACACATTTCAAATTTTAAAGTTTATGAAAAAAGTAACGTAACAAAAATTACTGTTTACTGTAATACCAGCATTTGCCTAAATATTCAGTAATTAATTCATATCCAGTTTATACGTTGCTATTGTGTTTAGAGCTGGAGCAAAATTATGTATTTCATGTTACACAAAGCTTTTTCATATATGTTGTTTACCAAAACGACACACTTTTGATATTGATGGTTTAATAATTAAATTGTAAAAAGTGAGATATTTGGTTAATTAAGTTTTTTGTGCAGAAAACCTACAAAATCTGAATAACACCATTTCTAAAAAAAAAAAAAAAGATGGGACACTGTAAAATGTAAATAAAAACTCAATGCAATGATTTGCAATTCTTATAAGCCCATATTTTATTCACAATAGAACATAAGAAACACATAAAATGTTTAAACTGAAAAATGTACCAGTTCAAAAATGTACCTTTTCATTGCATCTCTGACGGTTTGAGGGTGTATCAGTGCTTATGGAATTTCTAGCTTGCGCATCTGGAAAGACCCCATTGGTGCTGAAAATCATATACAGGTTTTAGAGCAACACATGCTTCCATCTGCCTTTTTCAGGGAAGGCCTTGCAAGTTTCAGGAAGACAATGGTAAACTGCATACTGCCTCTGTCTTTCACTGCCTAAAAAAATTTGGAGCATCATGACAAAAAATATGACAAAGAACACCCAAGAGTGCTAAGCAGCTAGAATTCTATATGAGGCAAGAATGGGAGAACATTTCACTCCCAAAAGTCCAGCAGCTGGTCTCCATTTACAGGAGTGAACATGATCCTGCCCCAAGTTTTTTGACAAGCCTGGCTGCCATCATAATTACCCAGTTTGGACAGGTTGGTTGATTATCGCAAGAGTAACACAGAGACAAACATTCACCAATGTAGATTCACCAATTAACTTTAAATGCATGGTTTCAGACTGTGGGAGGAAGCCAGTGTACCCAGGATCTGATCCAGATGTAAATACCTGGAAATAAAAATAAAGAGATTGATATTATACTGGCCTCACTATTCCAGTACTTTTGGAGTGGCGTGTACATACATGCATATGCTATGATCATTAGAGTATGATAAATTATTTTGTTAATTTATTTTGAGAGGTTACATTTTCTTGTCTATTTATAGAAATTTACATTTCTATTTGCATTCCAATAGGGATTAACACTAAAGTAACTTAATCATACTTGCTTATTTTATTAAAGTTTTAGATCTCATCAGTCTGAGTAAAGTCTTGAATTGCTATTATTGCACCACTCATTCCTCCCACAAGCCAAACAGCCAACTTCACGAATGAACACCAGATGTCACCATTGGTCAAATTTTAAAGAAACTCAGCATCATGAGTAGCCAGTGGGTGGTGCCAAAGCTTTTACTAGAACTAACGTGAACTTGCCTGTGATCTGTTTATGACATGTGAAAAGGAAGTATTGTGGTTTCAGTGTTAATGACTGGCTGTGTGCTTGCCTTGTTTGTTATCAGTTCACCTTACGTTATACTTTGCATCTATGGTACCATGTGTACAGGAGAGTCAGGCCCAATAATTCACCACAGAGAACCAGTTAGTTTAGTTTTTTATTATAATCACTCTGCAGAGCAGCTAAATGAGTGTCCTACATTAAAAACAGGAAATGAATTGTCTGAACTGGAGCAGTGATAGATGTGCTACTTTGAACCCACCCAGCAACTAGTTGCCTTTACATAACAGAGTTACAGGAACCTTTGTACCACACAAACACAAGTTGAACCAAACTTCCTCATACCATCCCTGGGCAAAACAAAAGCAATGCAAAAGCCATGTAAAGTAGCCAAAATATATTTGATGTAGCAAAAACACTTTAAGGCATAAGAATGCTTGAGCCTTAGGCATGCTTTTGTTTCATTTCCATAGAATCAGATTTGCAGTGGAATACTTCTTTTATCAACTATCATCAGAGAATGCAAGCAGATAACAGGAGGCCACGGATTCCTACAGACAGCTACAGAAAGCATAGCAAGCGAGTGTTTTGTTTGTTTGTTTGTTTGTGTATGTTTTTTCAGCTTTTAAGTTTGCGACACCCAAGAGGACTTAATAAGCCATGGTATCAACAATACAACAGTTCAGCCATTATTTTTATGTCTATGTGCAGCATGCCTCACCCAAGAGCATGTCCCTAAAAGTTTTAAGTTCTCTTTGATGTTCATCCTTGGCACTAAGTGGTATGACACCTTAACTCAGAGACACACCACAAACGAGTAACCGTGCAGGCCATGATTTTAAATCCCATTAGGTCCCCATCTGAAGGGTTTACTCTGATTAGGACTTGTTTTGTAAAACCACAAGTTACAAATAGCTGGGTGTGAGTGGGTGGCATTCCCCTACAAGAATGACAGGCTCATTCACAAGTTATCATTTTTAATCTTGCTAACTGGCAACGTGTGTGCAAATAGTCATAAATATGACTCTTACGGTAAAAAGACGTATGCATCAACTGTCAGGCATCAACATGTGGTGATATGTCTCCTTGCCCTAAAAGATACTGACAGTCTTGAATAAGCCAGCAGACTAGACTAGAGCTAATGTTCTTGTTTAAGGCAGTTTCATATGTGTCATTTAATTTTTGTTTTCTCTTTTTTTTTATTTGCCACAATGAAATAAAAGAAAAATTGATTGTAATTTGTCTGTGATATTTTATAAACCGCCAAGCAAGTTATAGTGATGCCATGATGTCGGGCACTCTGATAAGTCAAACAAAAACAGAGTCTTTTGCAAGTATAATGCAACCCATATCTGATAGGCAGAGAGCAAACTTGCATCTGCTTCTCATCTTCACTAAAGATTCACAAAACAAGCAGTTTATTAAAATTTATTAAAGTGAAAGATTCATTTCCCTAAGAAAAAAGTAACCCTCGTGTGAAAAAAGTGCTTTGAGATTAGTTTTGGTTTGAACACTGGGGTTTCTGTGGCTTCTTCTTACAAAGTTGCTGCTTTAAAGTCTGGTGCAAAAAAAATGGAAGTGCGAAAGGTGAAGGCAGATTTCCCAACTCCAGGCAGATTTATTAGAAATGCCTCTGCCTCCCTCTGAGCAGCAGCATCTACTGGTCAGAGGACAGAACTGCACAGCTTTTGCTTCTTTCAAGTCACGTGCTTTCCAGTAAATCGTTCCTCCAGTTTAGAGCAGGTCACATTGAGATTGACAGTCACACAGAGAGTGAAAAGGACTTGACTCAGCATGTGCTCTTTTTTTTTATTGCATCGGGTGTTTGTCCAGTTTTATTTCACTTATCTGATGAGTTATATGGGTCATGCAGTATGTCCTTAAGCTCTGAAATTCCTTGGAATCTGCCACAGGTGGCAGTTTTAGGAGTAGCATCTTGCAACTTCAGGAGTGTCATCATTGGGGATGGGGGGTTAAATCAGATGCCCTAGTTGGGGTTTAGTTAATCACTTTTTTTTTTTCCTGTGGTATTTTTGCAGTACATTCAGAAAATGGTTATTTGCTTAGTATAATAAAGTGCATTTTTAATATCTCCCTATTGGTGGCTAACATTAAGGAAATATTTGTTTAAAAACAAAATAATTGGATGGGTTAATTTACATATGTGCCCTGGGGATCCAGCCTGAGGCTAACATTAACAGCCTACCGCACAAAGTACAACACATATGTGTGATAAGTCCAAACAAACAAAATTCTGTGGCATGTTTTTGAAACTTGGTGTTTATCTTCACCCCTGTTTGTTGCCTTTGTTGTTGCTGTTTTGGCTTTGTAGCAACAGCCTGCCTCACCTGTAGCCACACCTACACCAGGTGGCAGGGCAGCACAAAGACCTTTTGAATGATAGGTGATTTCAGGTAAATATGCTATTTATTGTACACACAGGCTCTAACGCAAACACAGACTGTATTATATGAAGTAAACACTATTGAAAAGCCAGAGCACGATTCTTTGCAATCTGCATGTTTTACATGCACCAAGGCCACAGCATTGTGCACGTCAGAGTTTTTTTGTTTTGTTTTTTTAATCAGCAATATATTTTACATCGTGAACAAGGACCTAGAGACATTGCAAAGTGTGGACTAAGCATTTGCTGCTGTATGTAACACTGAGAGGCTGTGGGGTGGAGGATAGTATATTCTCTTGGAATACAGAGGAAAATGTTTTCACTACTTAAGTAATAAATTCCTTTGGCGCTATCACTTCCTTACTCAGGAATGCCAAAATTGTCCAAGACAGCTTATACTCTGCCACATCCGCACAAATGTTTCTGCAGATCCTGTATCAGTCAAAGCTGTTTGTTATAGCAGGTCTGCTGGCAGCATTCCCTGGCTGATGAAACAAAAACATTTTTTTTCTGTGTTTGTGTGTTCTGTGTTTGCGTGACAGATTTATGAAGAGATGTTGGTGTTACTTTAAACTGAAAAAAATACAGTAAGAGGAGATAACCCGCTGTCACTGTTGCAAGATATTTATCATATTAAGTTAACTAAGAAAATTTACACAGACACACGTGTGCTTTCTTATAGAGGAAATGTATACGTTTATTGAGATGATCCAGATGGCATATTAAGTTTTTAGCTGACGGTAGCCCTAGAAAGCTTAGTCATTCATACGAGTTTGTTTTATAAAGCTTGTTGTGATGTAATATTGCTATTTTTAGTTCATTATTGTTTGTTAGGTGCATTTTTAATAAAACAAGTCTACGGGATGTTTTTCACCTATGGTATGCACATGTGATTAGTGATTAACATCCACCTCTTGGCCGGGCAGAGCATTTATTTTGCAACCTAGTGTGGTTAATCTGGGTGCTAAATTATCCTGCCACCGTATGACATCCACTTCCTTTTGTGTTTGTGAGCAAAAAACAGAGAGAGAGAGAGAGAGAGCAGCAGAGAGGATTCTGGTCTTTCCAGTAAATGAGCCAACTCTAGTAAACGGCCTTCTCCTTTGTTTTATCTCTTTCACTGATGTAGCTACCCTCCAAACCAGAAAAACAACATGCACATGCACACACACACACACACACACACACACACACACACACACACACACACACACACACACACACGCTTGCAAAGCATCTAACCAATACAAAGACAGCCAAAAACTTCTCAGCTTCCTTGACTTATCACACTCTCTTATCCTTCCTCACTCCATAGCTCTTTATCTCTCTCACCCACGCCTGTAATGCTCCCACTCCTTTTCACCCACGTTTGCACATCACCGGCTTTTGAGCAAACAGGTAACTCCTATTTACAAAGGTATGACAGTCGAGCAGGATATAATTACATTGAATAAATGTCTGCATGACTTAACTTGTGACTCTATCCACAAGTTCTGTTTAATAGAATAGAATTGAATTTTATTTAATTTCAAGGTGCTTTATACTGTAAGTAAAAACCTGACTATGTTCCAAAAATCCCTTATTTGCAAGTACTCGACCACAATAACCAAATCAGACTTGTAAAAGGCATCCTTCTGCCACGGCATTTTGGGATTAGGTGAAAGTAAGGAAAGAAAAAGAAAAAAAACAAACAATATAAATTATTCACATCTTTACATGTACATAAATATTGCCGCATGAAAAATATTCAATTGCAAATTAAACTTCTTTGAAAATGTAATTTCACTAAACCTGTGGAGAGCATATGTTCTTTACAACTTAGACTTAAATAAACCACACTAAAATGACTCAAGTTCAAACAACGGACCTTAATTATAGTGTTATGTATCGTATTATTGGATTGTTATCAGTGATGCAATTATGTGTAAACGATATTTTATTTTACTGTTGCAGTTGCGGCAGATAGGCGGTACGTTCAATAACTATGTAAATAACTATGAGTAGTATTAGTAAGTTAACAAGCAGTTACACAAATGTAGACAATGATGGAAGTTTTGTTATCTAATTTGGGATGGCATCCAGTTCAACCATGATTTAACCATAGGAGGCATGCATCATTTGAAATTTAATACATCACTGTGAAAACAGTTGCCGAGGGTTTACTTAAAAAACTGCAACCATTTTAATTAATGGGTGCAATTTTTAGGTGTCTGAACACACAAAGGGGGCTCTTCAGACAGATATAACAGGAAAAACATACAGAAGTAGAAGTAATGAATTTTACTTTAAGTAAACTGATACGCTCTTGTTCCTTGGTGCCAAGGGCAGCCTACTTCTAAGTGTTTATCAGCTGTTTCTAGGAACAAATACACACAAACATTAAAAATTTTTAAAGAATTACAAACCTAAACATCTATCTAAATATACATTTTAACTCCAAAGATGTATAGCAAACATACTAGAGCATATATATGTATCTGATGTATATTCATCAGATGTAAAGTGACTTTTTTTTTCATTTTGATAATTAGGGTGTATAGCTCATGAAAATCAGAAATCCAGGATGTCAGTATCTTACTATTTCCTACAATCAATCAAACAATGATTTATGAAACAGAAATATCCAACTCCTGAAAAGCCCCAACCAGGTTTATGCTCTATATTTGGTTGGGGCTCCATTACAACAAAATACTACATGGTATGGAGGCAATCGGCTTTTGGCACTGTTGCAATGCTATTGAAGTTCAGGTTGTTGTGATACTGGCCTTTAGCTTGTCTATGTTTTTGAATTGGGTGTTTCTCACGTTTCTCTTGATAATACCTCAGACTCTCTGTGGGTTATGAGGTGAGTTGGTTGGTAAATAAACCAAAGAAATAACATGGTCAGCAAACCATATGGCAGTGGTTTTGATACTGTGAGGAGGTGCTACGTGTTGCTGGAAAAGGAATCTGATGGAAGCATAAAGTGCTATAGAATCTCCTGGTAGATGGATGCTTTGATTTTTGGATATGATAAAGCAGAGTGGACCAACCATCACCAATACCAGCAGAGGACATGGCACCAAAAATTATGTGACTGGGGAAATTACATACTGCACTTACAAACACCTTGGTTTCTGCACCTCTCCACTCTTTCTCCACATCCTATGAACTTGATTTTCAAATTACATGCAATATGTACTCTCATCTGAAAAGAGAACTTTAGACTACAGCCAACAGTCTAGTCCAGAGCAACAGTGCAGTTTCTTTTCTGTTTAGGTAAGATGCTTCTGCCATTGTCTCTGGTTCAGTATTGTCTTGTTATTGTGTGTGGGGTCCGTTGATGCACTGACATCAACCTCCCTGTGAAACTCCACCAGGTTATTGAATCAACTTCTCTTGACAGTCCTCTCAAGGGTGTGGTCATCTTTGTTGTTTGCACACCTTTTCCTGCCATTGTCCCTTTTCATTCAACTTCCCATTAATGTGCTTTGATACATCACTCTGAGAGTGGCTATTTATAGTATGACATTTCATACTATTTTTATGTAGACAATATCCAGTTGTACAGGTCATTCAGACCCCAGAATGTTGCCAAATTATCTGTCCTTCAGGACTGCATTATTGTTTTAGAGAACTGCCAAAGGCAGCCAATTATTTGTCTTTAAAGACAAAAACCAGCATGTCCTCCTTTAAAAAAACACTACCTCATTGGTCATTTGCAGGCACATTTTTACATCCAATGCCTATGTCTTGAAATTAAGCAGCCTCTAGAGGTTGTACACAAAAGGGCGTGTGAATAACGTGTTCAGTTTTTTGTCAACAAATTCAGAAGAAATACGTAAATATAGATTTTTTCAGATTTCTGAAAAACCCATGGGAAGTAAATGGCATTAGATGCCACGGGAAATGCGTAAATATTAAATGCTAACTGGACTGACTCTTATATAACGTGTTTCTGCTCAAGCACTCAGAGCACTTTTTTACAACATGTCCCATCCATACACACACTAAAGTATCTTGCCCAAGGATCCTTCAGCACGCAGATTGGAGCAGCCAGGGATTGAACCACCAACCTCCTAATTAACAGATAACCTGCTGTACATCCTGAGCTACAGCCACATTACCCTCCTGAGACATGGGCTCTTGTTCACAATGCATTTTTAATTTCTCCTAAATATTTGTGATGAGATGGACCTGAAGTTCTTATCTGTGTCCCTGACCACTTTAAAGACAACTTTTCCTTCAGGATCAATAAAGTATCCATCTATCTATTGACAACATTATTCCCAGCATAATTGAGAAACTTAGGTCCACTTCATCTTCAGTTCTCCCCACAGTGATAAATCTGGATGTTCATTTTGATCAGTCGTTCAGTTTTGATAAGCATGTTGACTGTCTCGTTTTTATGATCTGCAGGACAATGCCCATCTTAAATGTATTGTGTTTCAGTGTGAAACGGAAAAGATTATACATGTTTTTATCGTGCCTCAATTTCTGTAATTTGTTTTTCCTGTGCCCGAGCAAATCATCCCTGGATCACCTGCAAACAGTCCAGAATGCTGCTGCTGCAAGGCTTCTCACATGGGACCTTTTAGAGGGCTCTGTCTTAGTTAGGCTGGTTTGTCTTAAAGTTTAGGGTTCAATTTAAGAGTTTGGTCGTGACTTTCAGAGTTCTTCAGGGTCAGATGCCTCCCTGTATTAGTGAACTACTACATCCATACATAACTGCTAGGTCAGCTAATCAGTGCTTGTTGGTGTTATCTAGGTCCAGGTTAAAGACAAAAGGGGCCTGTGCTTTTGAGGTTATGGCTCCCAAGTTGTGGAACCCGCCTCCACTGGACTTGAGATCTGTTGAGACTTCTGATACCTTTAAAAATAAACTTAAGACACATATGTGCAGGATTGCTTTTAATTAGTTTTATCCATTTATAGTGTTTTATTTGTTGTCTTATATTGTAAAGCACTTTTTGGTACTTGTTCTTGAAAAGTGTTGTATAAATAAACTTTACCCACTTACTTCTTTGGCTTACTCCCCTTGTGGAGGGTGTTGTTGTTCATCAGCTCGACAACTTTCAAGTCAGTAGTCTTCCCTGTGATTGTGTTTGTGTGTATTGAACTAGATTGAGAGATCCACACAGTATTTATACTGTTTCAATAGTAATTTACTCATATACAAAATGAAATATTCTAATATTTAGAGATCATCAGAATTATACCAAAAAAAGAAAACTTTGAAATATTTCAGTTTACATGTACTGTAACAATTACAAATCTATGGCGGTTTCCCTTTGTTGATTAAAAAATGAACATTTTCTTGATATTCAAATTTTTTTAGATGTGCCAGTGGTCTTAATATATGTAATCTTATCTGTGTATGCATCAGTGGGTTCAATGTGCAGGTAAATGCAAATTTCCTTTGCACACCTGCACATTTTTTTTATCTGTGCGTGTTGTTGAGGCAAAGGAGTCGCAGAAGAGCTTTTTTGCAAATTGAGAGTTAAAGTGTTTAAAGCTACTTGGCCCCTCATAAATATGTCGAGCACTCATACATGTCTGTCAACTCTGTCACCAGTTTTTCATCTACCCGTCTGTCAAAGTTTTATCACATCTAACACTTGGCAAGAGGTGAGGTACACCTTTGAAACTTTGAAACTTTATTCACACCTACAACCACCAAACAAAAAGGCACCAACCGGCTAGCAGGTTTAAACCTACAGCCTCCTTGCTGTGAGATGACAGAGGCCACCTGCTCACCACTATGGCTGTACACAACCTTTTTATTTTTACCCCCCAAAATATGCACTAAGAACGTAAATAAAAAAGAAGTTAAAGCAGAGTTGTAGAATTACAGAATTTTGAGATGAGTTTTTCTGCACAGGAGCCAGTGAGTAATATCCATATTTGAGAGCGCAGTTTTTAGCAGCATTTTACTTTGAAAAGCCATAGCTCATACAGATTAGTGTAGTAAACTTGCTCTGCTTTTTCCATTCTGTTGTCGTCACATTTGACCCACTTGCCTGGTTAAAGGTTAAGCCGTGTATTATAAAATGTAAAGCCTTTTCTGGTTTAGATTAAACACGCAGAGATGATACAGCTGATCTTTTTTTTTATATGGTGTCGTATACTGCAAGTTTACTGCAGTCTTCTTTTGTTTGAATGAAACCACAGGCAGCTCTGGTGTTTCCAGTAAATCAGCAGGCTAATATTTCATTCTCTCTAACACACAGTCACTCTCTCATTCTGTCTCTCTCCTCCTTATCTTTATCAGACACACACTCACAGACACCGGCATACCCACAACATGTATAAATCAGTCTCAGTTAACGCTTTCCTTTTCCCCTCTGCTTTAGTGTTCGAGTCTTCACATGTGACCTGTACGGCTCAGTTTTATTCACAGCAGTTATCTCGGGGCGCCATCAGCCTCGACCAGTTGAGGTAAAGGGAATGTGAAGAGAAAAGAAAAGACATAAAGAAACAATAAATAAAATAATCATAAATCATTTATAGGAGGACGTTCATTCATCAGTGTTTATTGTTACAAAACAACAGGTCCATGCATGGGGATGTAATGATCCGCTTTGAAGGTTTTCAATCTGTGAGTGCTGGGAGAAAGTTCATAGAGACCTAAGTGTTTTTGAGATTATCATGGTGTGATTGTTGATGTGATGCTTCATTGTTTTCACAATAGAAACTTTTAAATTATGTTATGTTTTGGAGTTGGTTAACAAAATCCTATTTTGTATGTTCACTGACAATGGTGGCAGAAAAGAGATGACAACAAATGCAAAACTGTTAATAACAAATTCCAAATAGTTATCTAACCAAAATGCATCACCAAGGCTCTCCTTAGGTCACAGGCAACAATCTGCAGTACTGTAGATCTAAAACAGCGGTCTCAAACTTCCAGCCCGCAGGCCACTTAATTGATGTCAAAAGTATAATACAATTTGGCCCTTTAAGTTACTTTTTTACATTTTTGCTTTCCCCTCCAATTAAGACAACCATTTTTAATGTAATTTAAATCAGAGGTCCCCAGGTATCTGTCCGTAGGTCATTTGGTACTGGGCCACACTGAAAAAATAAATTACTTACATTATTTCTGTTTTATTTATTCTGAGTCTGAACGATGTTTTATTTTTGAAAAATGGGCAGATTCTCTTCGTTACATCCGTCTATGACTCGCTCTTGTCTCGGTCATGTGATATGTTACCGCTAAAATTACCCTCACAAGTTTCACTGGTTCCCGTGGCTGTCGAAAGGCCTTTACACACCGGACGCATAAATTTCGTGTGAATGTTTCGTGCGTTAAAAATATTTTTCAGACTCACCTGTTCTTAGCAGGTGCCCACTGACATCCTGAAATATGCACGAAAGCGGCTGTGATGCAGCTTCAACTCAGGGATCAAACCATGAAATTCTCTCTGCTGCTGCTTTCCTAGGAGTTGGGTGAATCCGGAGTTTCTGTTTCTTCCGTCTCTTGTTTAGAAACATCATCACTTGATGTATTAATAATTAAGTAGCTAGTGAGTATATATATTTAAACAATTAGTCTCAGCTCAAGTCCATTGTTAACCAAATAATCCCAAATGGCGACTGCATTTCCATAACAACACACACACACACACACACACACACACACACACACACACACACACACACACGTACAGTCAGAAGAGCAAAGCAGAAGTCATAATAATAATAATTGAAGCAGATACTGTATGTTGGATGATGGATTGTGGGCTCAGTTTTGTTGGATCTGTGTCCCAAAGTGTCAGGAAATACCTCAGAGTTGTGATTTCTGCAATCGGATGTCAGAACATTAAATCATCTTAAAAGTAATTTTAATCCAACACATTATGAGAACAAAATCAAATTTAGTAACCTAAGTTTTTAGTAGCAGCTGTTAAAACATGCATGCGTCACTAAGATAAGCCCTCCAATTGGCTACTCATTCTGCTTCCTGCCATTGTTTTCAGCTCTCTCCAAATGAAAGTAACAACTTTGGCCAAACAAGTTCTGGGATACAGAGGTTATGCCTACATAGTTCCTCCAATAATGTTAATTAAGGTTAATGTGTGTAATAAAACAGCCAACATAGAGCTGAAATCCAGCACTGGAACTGAAAAACTGACCTTGAATTATTTTATTTTTGTTCTACATCCTGTTTCACTTTTTTATACAAAAAAATTAGGTGGGGCAAATGTTTCCAGTCGACAGCTCCAAGTATGAGTGATGATGGTTTTGGAATGTGTGTGATTTATCAGTGTTGTGCAATGAGACAGCAGAGCCTTCAAGATTGAGTCACTATGAAACTAATGCATAACTGCTTAAAAAACTGGTTTCTTTTGGTGGTTTTGGATTCTGAGTGACAGTTGAAACACTAATTGAAAAGACACTGGGAGCAAGAGATGTGCCTCTGTTTCAAGATATCTGATCGATCATGAATATTTCTTTAGATTTGCTTCTTTTTATTACATGAACAAAGCCAGCTGTGTAAAAAGCACATTCTCATTTAATGCATCAACAACATACATACACAAAGTAATAAGAGCAGAAAGAAACACCTCATGATTTTTGGGGAATTAGAACATGACCCTCCATTTCCTCTTTTGCACTCTATCTGACACAACCAAACCCTTTAGTTTGTAGTTTAAAATAGTAGTTTCTCTAGAATAAAACAAAAATAAAGCTATTTCCAAGGATACACTTTATTACTTTTCACAAATGCCACGTCAATCAATTCAGCTTTTTTGACACATCTGCCATCAGACATGCATGCTTTGCCTTTGCGCTGGTATGTTATGCATGTGCCCAGACGCAAACATTAGAGCTTAACGCTGACATTAAATCGTGACATTGCCAAACCTGAAAATCCACCGCCTGTGGGTCATTGTGTGTTACAGAAGTTTTTCCCTCTCTTTTTTTGTCTTCACAGTTCAAGTAGTAAATATTTAATTAATTGTACTGTGCCACACCCTTGTTTGATTAAACTGTCTGCTGTTATTTTTGATATCTGATTAATAGGGGTAAATTTTATATACATTGGCAGCAATGCGGCTCAGCGATTAACACTGTCGCATCACAGGAAGAGGGCCCTGGTTTCAAACCTGGGGCTTGTGTGTGCACTTTGTATGTTCTCCCCATGCTGGAAAGCTTGCAAGAGATATTCTTACTCTCAAGAGTTTCACTTCCTCAGTAAATGAATGAACTCATCTTAATCTGGTGCTTCAGAATGCTAAGAGTATTAGCTGGTGTGAAAAGCAAGTGATTAATTTGTTTAGGAGGCTAATCACGATCAAGTCTGCATTGTGTTTCTTGAAACATACTTAGATACTTGTTTCAACCCTAAATCAATGTCAGTTTGAATCAAAGCAATACAGCACTATAATTCAAATGCTTGCCTTTAACTATCTAGAACAATCTTGTTTTTCTGTAATATCATGCAAACCATGCTAGACAGTTTACAACAGTTACTCACGAGACCAAATGTTGTGTTTTCTGGTGTGAATCGGCTCTGCTGAGAGGTGGCTCAAATAACAGCTGAGCAGTGACCACAGATGCTAATGCTGGGCTTCCTCAATGGCCACGGTAACCTAAGTCCCAGCATGAAAAGAAGCTCTAACGTGGTCTGATTATTATGTGAATGCAAACATGACAGTTTTTTTATGTAACAATTTGATCGACATTATAGGTCATGCTTTTTTGGTTTGGCACCCTGAGGCTACTCTGCACATTTTTAGTGTACAGTGTGCGTGGTTTAATAGGAAGGATGTTCATAGCATTCACACTTTAGAGATACTCAGATCATCTCTGTGATTCAAATGAGTGTGTCTTTGGTTTGAATAACGTTTGATGATTTGGAAGATTAGGTAACAGAATTGTGACATTCAATTAAGTAAAATGTGCACTGAGATCATCGTTACATGCCTGAATAGTTCTAACAGAACTATTTATATTTTGAACCAAAGTGTAAAGAAGACGCTATGAGCACATTCAACCTACACACTGAGGGAAAACGGTTGACTAACAGATGAGTGATGTCATTTCCTGTGAGAGAGTAACAAATAGAGGGTAAACTCCCATTTGAGAAACACTAGTGGGACCGTGACTGGAACATGTAAAAATTTTAAAAAGCTGCAAAGGGTGCAGCACTTTACCTACTGTTGATTTGCATTCTGTCTTCTCACTATAAACAGTTGGTGTTTATAATGCATTAACTAAAGTGGAATACATACAGAGACTATTACACTCAGCCACCAGCCAGCACTGCACCCACACAACTGCTGCATGCAGTCAGTGTTGCACTCTTTGGCTGTTGTGTCACACCCATAATCAAAACAACTATATTTACAGTCACAAAGCTGTGAAGTGCATATCTATAGCTGCACATAATCACAGCTACAGGGACCACAGACAAAGCTGATGAACATGCTTCTCTTTGCAACAGTGCAGACTTTATCAGGCCAAGCAGCCACAACAGCTGGTGCAGTGATACATCCAGCAGCACTGGTATATTGTAATAGCACATCTCAGTCTTTCTCTGTTAATTAGAATGAATGTAAAATGTCTTGTAGCTTTAGAGAATATAGGGATTATCTATAGAGCCCAAAACTATTTTTTGTTCGCTATAATCATGTTTATTAAGTTGGGCATATATGTTTTAACATGAGTCTATGGAGATTGACTTGTGGCTGCAATTTTAGCCAATTCCAGCTTGGTTTCATTTACCTGCTGCAGAGTTTGCAGCTTGATTGTTACAAACAGTGGGGGAAAATACTAATATGTGCCTCCAAGTAGTAAATCTGTCATGGGTGGATTGATTTCACCCACTTAAAGAAGGGTGCTAAGAAAATGGCAATAAATTGCAGAGTTTTTGCTTGTGTTTGACTGCATTTGTTAACCTCAACAAATTTAACCCCGTCATGCACATATGTAACCAAAACATTATAAATTTGAGTCAATTTAATTCAACATTTGCAATACACTTGTCAAACTATCCTCAAATATTGTGTCAAGCCTCCCAAGCAGTATAACTAATTTCCTGTGCTCATATGTCTTGGGATATAATTGGATAATGGTCAATTTGAGAAATACTGCAGATATTTCTAAGCCTTGGTGAGTGATTGGTACAACCCTTTTCTTCACAGAAGCTAGATTCATTGCATTTGGAAATATTTTTCAGATAGTCTTCCATCCTGAGCCCAAACAAAACACATTAAATGAAATATAAAAGCCTAGACAAAGTAGTTAAACATGCTTAGATATTTGCAAAGAAAGACTGGTTGATTGATTGGTTCTTATATAGCGCTTTTCTACTCTACTTTGAGCACTTTATACAACACACCTTATTCATACAAGCATGTCTTTCTACTGCCTTCTATCTAACATTCAGACACAGTCCCACTCTGACGGCTGCATCAGAGAGAAACTTGGAGTTTACTATCTTGCCCAAGGATACTTTGGTTTACAGACTAGAGCAGCCAGGGATCAAACCACCAGCCTTCCAATTAGTAGATGACCTGCTCTACCGCCTGAGCTACAGCCACCCCGTCGTACAGATATGCATATAAGTCATACATATATTTATCTATATTAAGCTCAAATAAATATATGTGTGAGGAATTTGGAAACCTGACTGAAACTCTGCCAATGTTCAGTTAGCTGTTTTACAACTCTTCTTTCAGGAATTTTTGCAATAAAAGGAAAGTTGAAGATTGTCCTATAATTGACTAAGACAGCTGGGTGAGGTGATGGCTTTTTAATTAATGGTTTAACTACTGCCAACTTAATGACCTGCAATATGAAGCCCATTAATAGAGATATATTAATCATATTTAAGATTGAAGCATTAATTAATGGTAGGACTTCTTGAGCAGTGTAGTAGGAATGGGATATAATAGACACATTGATGGCTTGAAGGAATTAACTACTATTCAGATGTGTACGCAGTGAGGATGTAAAACTACTAATGAGATAATCTACCTATGTGGGAGTAGAGTTTAGGTAGCTGCTCTGCACTGTGTTGGCACATGGTATTGAAAATAACTGTGGAGGAATTGTATCTTTAAGCTTATTTGCAGCACTTTCAGAAAACTGTAACAGCAGTGGGAAAGTTATTCCCTACTGCTGTGTAAAGGCTTTCAGAGTAATTAAAACTCTGTCTGGGTCTTTGGTTGATTAATACGATGGAGAGGAAGATTCCTATTAGTCCTCTTCCTCAACCTGCGCTTCAAGGATTCTGATAGTGTCGGGGTGTTGATTCATTTAAACTGTAAGCAGATTTCTGTTAAGCAGAATATATCAATATGCTGATCAATTATTAAATCATTTACTAACAAGAGAGAGTCCTAATGTTTAATAATCCACGCGTATCTGTTTTAATCTTTGGTGCAGTTGAGGATGCTATATTTTTCTTTCTTTGTGAATTTTTAAGCTTAAATTGTCTCTTCCTGAGTATGTACAAAGTACACCAACAGGTTGTAGAACAACTTTTAGCTGCAATCGCTTGAAGTAATTGTTTTCTGTGTGACTTTATCAGTGTTTCACATCATTGTGGAGAAATTTTGCCCCACGCTTCTTTATAGCATTGCTTCGGTTCATTGAGCGTTGCAGGCATTTCTTTCTGCACAGCTCCCTTAAGCTCCTGCCATGGTGTTTCAAGTCGATTGGGGTCTGGATTTTAATTGGGCCATTGCATGTCTTGATTCTTTTCAGCTATTTCAGTTGAAGATTTGATTGCATTCTTGGGACCATTGCACTGTTTCATGACACAGTTTTCGGCCAAACTTTACCTGTTGGCCTAATATCTGACTCTGGAATACTTTGATATGCAGAGGAGTTTAGATGCTGCAAAACACCCATCCATGACCATGTTTGACAATTGATATGAGGTGCTTCTGCTGATAAACCCTGTTTGGTATGCAACACGCCACTGTGAATTATCACCGAACATCTGCACTTTGGTCTTGTCTATCCAAAAGACATTGTTCCAGAAGTTTTGTGAGGTGTTCAGAAGCAGCTTTGCAATCTCATGCTATGTTGCTATGTTCTTTTTAGAAAGCAGTCTTTCACCTGGCAGCTCTCCCAAACAAGCCACACTTGATTAAGCCTTTTTCTAATTGTAAACTTGAACATTGATTTCTTTCCTCCTTGGCATTGTCTTGACACACACCTGAATACTCCAGGCTCAAAATGCCACAACTTTATTTAATTAATCAAGTGTATTTGATTAGCAGCACCTGGCTGCTACTTATCGTCTTAAGTCCTTTGAAAGAAAAAAGGGTGTCCTTAGTTTTTGTCCTAACTTTTGTCAAATATATAATGACATGGTGTAATGTCATGTTCCCAGGCCACAGTTGTAAATAAGAACATGTTCTTAATCTGTCTGCCTGGTTAAATAAAGGTTTAAATTAAATTAAATGTTTTACAGTTCACCTGAGGTTTCATTTATATAATGCTAAAACCTGCTAAGGACCAGATTATTTGTATTGATTACAGGACAATTGCTGTGCTATAGTGTTAATAACTCTTCATTTCTGAGTCATGTCAGCCATTGTTGAAAGACTGAAAATCTTAGGGAGATGCCAAGCCAGCTTGATTTTACCCTGCTGGTTAGTGCGGTATGCATGTGTCTGTGAGAACTAAGAGGAAGTAACCTAACAGACACAACTGTGTTGTTTCACAACACAGTGGTAAGGCAAACACTTTGGTAAGGCAAAAATGCTTAGCAACTCTGGTTGATCAGCACTCTAAAGTGATTCAGGATGAAGCATCATTAAAAATAGCACAAAGCAAGTCAAATGTTTGTACTTGTTAAGTGGAAAGCACCAGAGATTCACCAAGTACATTACCACCACACACACAGCTCCTCTCCCTCCTCAGCCCTCTCTTGCGGTTTTTGCATGTTAGATCTTTTCATGGCCATCTCATCTATGTCAGGAGGAAGAGCTTTGCATTGTTTGCATCCCTGCCTCAGTGCTATGCCCTTTCTTAACCTTAAAGATTAGCTCCTAAATTTCAAGCAGCACCTTTAATGTTTCTTTTTCTGTTATGTTTCTTCACATCCTATCACAAGCCATTGTCTCTTGGCCAAAGATGTTCCAACCCAGCAGGCCCTGTCTCAGTTTTGCTATGTTGTCTAATACCAAAGATGATTTTATTTATTAGCTTATTTTGCACCTGATGTGGCTCTTATACTTTCCAATAATTTTCTTGGAGAAATGGAGCTGACATGACATGTGAGCGCTGTGCCAAAGCTTTATTTGTGTCTTGTGGCTGTTTATTGAGTCATCGCCTATATGTTTAGAGCCAATGCAAGAGAAATACAAGTACAGTGGGGAAAATAATTATTCAGTCACCTGCTGAAGTTTGCTCACATTCAAGGAAATGAACAGTCTCTAATTTCATAGTTCTTTGTAAGTGAGCAAACTTAGAAATTCAGCAAGGGATCAAATAATTATTTCCCTCACTCTACATGTGTCTTTGTACTTGGTAATACAGGCAGCCAAGTCACTTTTTACAGTGAGCCGGCTTGCTTTTTGAAGTAGTGCACACAGAGAGTTTGTGGACTCACTCTGACATAAGTTAGATTAATGTCTATTAATTGTTATACTAAATGTAATTACATTGGTTCAGTTCAGGTGCAGAAATAAACAAATGTTTTCTGTTCATTTTCTGTACATCTTATAGGGCAGATTTTACACTCACATTTTGAATACTTTGTAATAAAGCAGTACTACTATAGATAAGGCTGGAGTTCCTACTGAGCCCTCAACAGGAACCTAAGAGTCTTTATCAGGAGCTCAATGGGGATGTAGAGAACAACATTAGAGGCCAATTTCAAGTCAAATCCACAAGTTACCATCAAGTGTGGGATTTATCAAGGAGATGTTCTGTCCCCACTGCTGCTCTGCACAGGCCTGAACCCCCTCAGCCAGATCATAAACTGGCTATGGATGCAGACTACTGAATGACGCAAACATCAGCCACCTCCTCTACACGGGTGACATCAAGCTGTACGAGATATCAATTCACTGATCCACATTACAAAGAACTACAGCAATGACATAGGAATGACATTCGTACTGGAGAAGTGCATAGTAACAAAGAGAGGGGATTGCACTAGCAGAAGGCAACATTGCAGACACTGAGGACAGCTACAAGTACCATGGAATCCCACAGGCAAATGGGAACCATGAAGAGGGTGGTAGGAAAGCTGCAAGGGAAGCAGTTTTCCTGTTTTGATGTCAGTGGCTTGTGCCTCCTCTTTTGATGACCAGCAGGGCATATGTGTTTGTTGCCCGGATCTTGTTCTTCCCATTCAGCTGACTCTTCATGACTTTCCTTACTCTCTGCAGGTACTTAGCAGTTGCATCTTTCCTATTGTAGCAGCCTCTTCAACCGGGGCCAGGGGCCAGGGGCCAGGTTTCCAGCTTAGCCTCTTACCTTTCAGGTCAGCTGCTTTGGTATTCGGTGTACCACTTGTTCTTGGGGCTTGGTACCTAATCTCAGTGTGTGAGGATGCTGACATCTCCCCCAGACCTGACTTCCTGGCTCCCCCTTGCCCTAGCATGTTGTACTTTGTACTTTGGATGTTGGGTGTCAGAGAATTCATCGGTCCAACATCCTGTTCATGTAACCATTTTCACTGGGATTACATGTGTAATGGCATTACAACAGTTCCCAATTCTTATCCTGCATCCACTTGTGCCGTATCCTTATTCCAGTAGCCCACTTATCATCGGTTGTTAATCCGAGCCAGTATGGCTTCAATTAAATCTCTTTTGCTCATATTCTAGGGTAGGCCAGAAGTATTCACTCACCCATTCAAATAATTGAATTCAGGTGTTCCAGTCACTTCCATTACCAGGTGTATAAAGTAAAGCATCTAGGCAGACTGTTTCTATAAGCATTAGTGAAAGAATGGGTCACTCTCAGGAGCTCAGTGAATGTGGTATTGTGATAGAATGCCACCTGTGCAACAAGTCCAGTCAGTATTTTGCAGTGTTGTGGTATATAACAAAGTGGGCTTGATTGGGAATGACAGCAACTTGGCCATGCGGTGACAGGCCATGTAAAATTAGTAGATGCTGAGGCGCATAGTGTGCAGAGGTCGCCAACTCTCTGCAGAGTCCATCACTACAAACCTCCACACTTCGCGTGACCTTCAGCCTGGCTCAAGAACAGTTTGTAGAGAGCTTCATGGAATGGGTTTCTAGGAAGGTGCCTGCAGAGTCCTGACCTCAACCTGATGGAACACCTTCGGATTGAATTAGTGCGGAGACTGCAGCCCAGGCCTTCTCAATGCCTGACCTCACAAATACATTTGTGTATATATTTATGTGTGTGCGTGTGTGTGTGTGTGTGTGTGTGTGTGTGTGTGTGTATATAAACCTTTTCAATGTGAAGTTTATTCAAAAAAATTTTATGTAGAAAATTTCTGCAATATCTTTAGAGGATGATTGTTTCTGCAGGAACTTTAGAGGATGATTGTTTTCTCTATAAAGTACAGCATTATCTCATTGCTTTTACAATAAATTATAAAATGGTAATGAATAAACAAATACCTTCACAATTACAAATAAGAAACTACCAGCTTATATTATTTGGACTTCTTTTCTTTGAAGCGTTGTTGCTTCGTCTTTGACCTCTGTTTGTTTTGACATTACATTACAGTTTATGTTGATATCAAGCAGCTACCATTATTTTCTTTTTATAGTTGCTGCTGGTATAAATCACCTTTTATTTGGAGGCACTGATGACAGCTGCAGTCGCATAGATACGATTTAACATGAATATTGCCAGTATGACATAACAGGCAAAATGGAAAATATTCTTTGTGTCATCAATTTTTATACATGAAGTTAAAATAGAGAAAACACATGTTGGTGATGTTTGCCACAATTTAGTAAGTTTGCCAGAAGAGAAGGTAGAAATGTATTTAATCATTACTCTTTGTTTTCTCTCTCTTGCTCTTGTTTTTTATTTTTTTTAAAGATACTCTTCAATGGATCAAAAGCAGTCCTGGAATGGTTCACCTCTACATCTAAGATCAGACAAAGGAAGGACAAAGTGATGGCTGTCTGCCTACAGAAGAACTAGACAGCAACAGACTGGGAATTACACAAACACGTGTCCTGCAAAAATATATTTTTCTTTCGACATACAGCGTAATGAAGTCTATATTCTGTACTTATAGTTTCACATCCTTTTTTTGGTTTATTTCCCAGTTGTTCCAGTCTTGAGTATGCCAACCACAGAAGCTCACACACTCTCTTGAATATTTTCATGGTGTAAAGTTTTACTATTTAAAAACCTACAGATGTGTATACCGCTGCTGACCACATGTTTTCATGGGACGTACTCATAAGGAAATCATAAAGCAGCTGTCATACCAAATATTTAACAATAATGGACCGGTTCTTATATAGCACTTTTCTGCTCGAGCACAGCATGCCTCATTCACAGCAGCACTTTTTTCCTACACCTAAATGTTTTCTATCACATTCACACACACACCCTCCAAGGAACACTTCTTGGGTTCAGCATCTTGCCGAAGGATACGCTGGCATGCAGGAATCGAACCACCAACCTTCTGAGTAGCAGACGACCTGCTCGCCCTCCTGAGCTACAGTCAACCTGACCTCTGTTTGATATGTGTATTATGTAGTTGGTTTGTTATGTGACAACATCACACTGCCACGGAAAGCCAGTTTTTTAAGCAAAAAAAAAAAAAGTATATTATGTAAAGTATGTAAAAAGAAAGCATGCGAAGGAACTCACAAACATGTTTTGATGAAGCAAATCATGTCCTGCTACCATCCTTGGAACGACAGTATCGCTGTATAGTAAAGTTGTCTTTTTGTTTTTCTATTAAACTGTTTGGGCAATTTGTTATACTTTATCTGGTGATTAATGCCATTAACTGCAGTAACAGCTGCAGGTCATTTTCACAGGTGCTTGATCCCAAAGGACTTAGGAAGCATTGCTCCATTTTAGTGCTCCCACCTGCATAAGTATATAAGTATGCTGGAGACTATGCTAGCTGTCATAGGGTGCGAGATGGGGTGTATTCTATAAGTGTGCCAGAAGCATTTAAGATAATTGCAAATTTTTTGAGTTCATTACAGTTGTTTGTTTAGCACGATGAGCACTTTTTCTGTAGAAGCAGGTACGTGCAGATATAAATGTTCATTAATGTTCAGTATATACGTTTTTTTTTAATACATATATGTTACCAAATGTAATGTTATGTAAAAACAAAAAAAGTAATGTCCATGAAATGTAATAAAGTGGCATAAAAACAACATACCAAAGTCTTATGTTCTTATAGTAACAAAGATGTAGTTTGTATATTGTGACATGTAAGTGAGAGTGTTTGTAGATATAAGTCTGCTCTCTACAAAATTAGCTATTGCCACAGTTTTTTTTTAAAGTGAATCATTGCGTAGGTTTTCTTTGAGTTGTTTGGTTGCAACCTCAAAGGCATGAATCTGCCTGACACTCAAGCAGGAAAAGCAACATTCTGAATTTCCTCTATATCCATGATGCATCAGGAAAAGAGGGTAATAACTTTTCAAGAACCTTCGCCCTTTCTTTGCAGAACCTCTATTAAATCAGGAAACCACATTTAAAACAAGAACTGAGAGAAAATCATTTGTCATCCATAGAAAAGTCAAAAAGTACAAGTCCAAACAGATTCAGTGCAAGTTTGAAAGTCATTTTTAATTCAAATAATAACACTTCAAAACTAATCCTATAGTTTAACCTTCAACCAGATGAGGTTTCTCCTTGAAAAGGCCTCGCTTGCCTCAAATGAAGTCACATGATTTACTGTAAAAAAAAAAAATGTCTATACAGCTCCCAAACAAAATCACGGTCATCACATTTTCATCTTGAAAGATGTTTGATAAGTCTGCTTATACAACCTGGACAAACCTGAAAATGTACATGAGATAAATGTAAAGAAGTCACAGCAAACGTTCCTTATGAGCTCACCAGTTTAGGGCATGATGAGCATGCATGTCAGCAAGTTGTGCAATGACAGTATTTCCTCTGAATCTTTGGGGATTGTTGGGGGAACCCGAGATGAGGAAGAAAAAAAATACTGATGCAGCTTCTCAAAGTACCACATGCCACAGGTTGGTAAATAACAAGCTTTTTTCTGCTCTCAAGACTCTTCAAGGGTTTGAGATCAATGAAATATGTAATTAGCAACATATTGTGATCACTTGATAAGATATCTTTGTTGTTATCGCACAATACAGTGAAATTTTATTGGAGCCATCCTCTAGGTGCCGAAATAATAAATACAAGATAGAAATAAGAAATATAAACAAAATAAAATAAATAACGATCTGGTATTAACAGTGAGCAGAGGGAGTATGATGCAATATTTACAGTGAGTGGCAGTATAAATTGCAATAAACGGTTTATTTACAACTGAGTGCAGTGTGTTAGAGTTGTGCAGTGGATGTGCAAGGGGATTGTCTGTTGGATTTAAATTGGTTTGTGTTCAGTAGTGTAAATGCTCTGTGTTTGGACCAACAAAATTAGAATTTTTTTGCAATATTTTACAGTCTACTTTTACTAGGCCAAATTTTGGTTTACCTTGCTCAAAGAGACTTTACCAGGAGGTTATTCTTGTTGATATGAGGCCTAAAAATGGTCTACAAATGACTAGTTTCATAACAGAAGAGATATTGGAAGTCATTCATCTTCATGCGAAAAATTAAAGCCACTGCATTTAAAAATTAAGAATCCAAATTCTTTTACATTTTTCAGATTTTATTAAAAAAAAAATAACAACACACATATAAACTATTTACAACCAATGACAAACACCTTAAGCACCATGGGATGTTTGTCGAGCAACAGAACATGTAAAGATGCAGTTTTTAGTCATTTAAACAAAAATTCCCTTTTACATATAACGGAAAAACAAAAAATATATATGACTGGCATTTTTTTTGTTTTGTTTTGTTTTTTTACACTATACATTAACTACCTTTCACAAGCACTGATTGTGAGCATATTTGAACTATTGTCTTAATCTTAGCTTGCTGTAATTGTCAGTGGTTGTGTAAAATAATGGAATTACCATGCCTGAGCTTAACAGAAAAAAAAAAGAACCATGGTGAATTGAACCAGTCAAAACTACAGACAATGTTGAGCATGTAATTCCTTTTTACACAACAGCTGAATTCTTCCATTCACAACTTCACATATAGGATGAGAGAGATTGCTCTGCAAGCTGCTTCCAAACATCAAACACAAAGCACAAGTAGGGTGGGGATGGTGTGAGAGCTTAGGGTGTGAAAACCCGAGGGATGTTGATGATTTTGCTGAGGTCTCAGATGGGAGGAGATTGTAGTTCATAAGTCCAGTGTAAAAGTATTGTCCTGTAATGTCCTTCAGTTTATGAAAGCAAATGCGGGAGCTGTTGGCAAAAGTTCCAGAAATCTTCTGTGCTGTTTGAAAAGTCTGCCAGAGTTGTGTACTGTGGCCGTGTGTCGTCTAGTTCATCGACTGCAAAACAAACCATGAAACCCAAGGTCAGTGAAGGTGACAAAGAACATACTTTAGGAGGATGTGACTTAAAACTGATTAACAATGCTCTGATTGTTAATATCATCTACAACAAAATCTAACCATAATAATTTTATAGGCAGATTGAGTTTGACTAGGTTTTACAGTTAAATTCTTAAACTGCTAACATGGGCCCTGGTGTTAAAGCAACAGCTGAATGACGGCCTCCAACTAGTAACATTTACCTGATGAAGAATCACTCCACTGGCTTCCTGGACTGGTGCATGGTTCATTGCACAGGAATCCCCTGTCGTCTAAACTGCTTGTCATCCAGTGTGATGATTCTTTCTCCAGTTTTCTGCAAATCTGAAAGAATAACACTGGATTGAGTATGGCTATATTTGGCCCAACTACGTTTTCAACACAACACATGCTTGTTAGTGTTTGGGGTATTATTACATGAGCCAAAACAAGCAGAATAAGACAAACATGGGCATTCCTGTCAATGAATAAATGCTTACTAGCTAGGGTAAGACCTGTAGGTCATGCTTACCTCAATAATGTCTTCTGGATAGTCGTAATCTGCAGGATCACAGCGATGAGAGAGGGAAAGAAATAGAAGGGCATATGAGTACGGTTTAGCGATATCAACATATCTAAATGTAATTTAGATTAAAATGTAATTAACCTGAGCTAAACCCAAGTCATTTACTAGCAAGTATGAGGTATGTGTTGTTGTCTTACCGGAGCTGTGATCAGGTGAAACCTGAAATCTGCTGCTGAAGGTGTCAGGCCCAATTTCGACTGACGAAGACCATTCAGGTACATCAGCTTGGAAGAAGAAATCTGGAAAAATCGAAAACAATCGCATTGAGTACACTTGGACTTTTAGATTCATATGTCAATATAGCATTTTCAGCCCATGCTTTTTAAAGTTTCTTGCTCACCTGGCTGGTCTGTCTGCACTGTGCTGTCGACTCTGTTTTCCTGAGTGTTTTCTGCCACTGGCGCAGGTATGGGAGACTGGGTGTCGCTGTAGCTGTCTTCTCTCTCCTCCATCTTAACTGCTGAGCTCTGCAAGGACAAATCAAAGGGAAATTAAGGGAGATGTTTGAAATGAAAGTTAAGAAATTCAAGTGCATGTCTATTTCCTGCACAACGTAACATGCACACGCAGTATCTAGGTCAGTGTAAATGAGGCATGATTTGAATATTCTATGTAAAAAAACAAGTGTCACTATAACTACAGTAAAATATTTACAGCATTTACCTTCTTCCTTGCCTTTGACTCCCTCCCTTTAGTCCGTTTATCTGTGCAGAGGAGAGAAAAACATTTTGGTCACTTAACATGTTTAACACTGACTGTAGAGCACATGAATTCCAGGGTAAAAAAAAAAAAAAAGGAAGCAAGATACTGAATGTTAATCCACACACACACATACACACACACACACACACACACACACACACACACACACACACAAAAACGATCACATCCTGTCAGTTTTCTCACCTCTAGATTTTTGACTAGCAGGCAGCATCCTGAAGACACGCATCGCTTGGTGGCCTTTGTTAATGCTTTTGTCTTTCACCTCCTCGATGTCAGGCAGCGAGTTCATTGCACAGCGAAAGTTGGCTTTCCATGTCTTGGGGTCACAAACTTGGCCCTCCACATATTTCCCTGTGGAATGCATTAGCACATGCAAGTTTAATACACTTTTTCATCCTGTACAGAAGAATTGTTTTGGGATAAGTGGTAGGCTTTTTCAGGTTTGCTCACCTGTGTGTTTGGCCCACTCTTTGAACAGACATGCGTCCTTGTCCACCTCCCAACCATGTCGAGCTGCATGTTTCCAGGGGATGGAAAACATTGTTTTCTCCTGGGAAATATATAAAAAATAAATAAATACTGAGTTGGATCATAGGTAGCCACACTTTTATTACAGAGCCAACTCAAACAAGAAAATATTATGCAACTCAAAGACTATTATTAAGTTTTCTGTTGCATATGTAAAAAAAATAATGTTTGGCCCAAAGGTGCCAAGAGAATACAATTGTGTTATCCGCCAAGCAGAGACCAGACTTCCGTTCAACTAACTCGTGTCTATTTTCACCTGTCTGAAGTGCCACAGGCGTAGCTGCAAAATGTTCAAGTGACTTTAACTATAGTATCCCTCAAAGTAACACAATGCATCACTACAACCCATCCCAAAATGGTGCTTCAAGCCAGGTCTTAAAGTAACATGCAAATATTGGATGCACAGCAAAGGGACAGTAAAACATCAATAAAAACACATGCAGCCTTGCAAAGATCACTTCCCTGACTTAGGGTGAGAGTCAGTCCTACAACAAATACAATTCAAAATGTCTATTCTTGTGCTCCTTATATTCACTAGATATATGCAGGCAGTTCTTATTTACACGATCAAAGTAAGTGTATTGTAGGATGATTAAAAAAAGAAGAAAAAAAAGAAAAGCTTCTCACTTTGTCAATCCAAGCCAAGCCCCAAACTGTATTGGAGTCGATCATCTTCTCCAGCCATGGCCTCATCCTCATTCTTGATACTGGCATGTTTGCCTAAAAATTGCAGAAACAGAAGAAAGTGTTAAGATAAATGTTGGAATGTTGTGTGGGAAACCCAGTAGTAAGAGCAACTAAACTCGCTCATCTCTCCCACCTTATTTTTACTACTGCTTCCTGGCCGCGCGGGAGGAAAGAGTTCATGGTAAGGGCAACTAGCGCGAGCAGAGAGGCGTTTATGCGTCACATTTAGAAAGGTTAGAATGAACAAAAAAATATGGAGTTTTGTAAAGCGTTGGAAAAGTCTGAGTTTCTTTTTTTTTTTTAAAGAAATTTGGAGACTAGGTCTCCTCCTGCATTTACTGTTATTTGCAGCGCATATACTCAAAAAAAAAAGTTTCTGAATCCCTTATTAAACCAAAGCCCAATTCAGCATGAGGTGAAAAATGCACATGCAATTAACCATTCGAATTTAAAGCGTGCGTTTAAAACTTTTACACCTGTGCAGTTATTTACTATCTACAGTGCTCAATAAAACAGAGAGGGACCTTTGCAACAGTAATAGATAATAATAATAGAAAATGCATTCGCCTAAAATCCTTTAGCCTAAAAACAAAATACAGCAACAATGTTAAATTAATATCTTGATACTTACAGATTTGTTTACTGTCTGATAAAAAAAAATGCAATAATAATCCTGTTGGTTTAAGAGAAGTTTCTTCTCGTCTTTAAGTTATCCGTTCGCAGACCTTTCTTGAGTCCAAGTAGGTACTGACAGCTTGGAGGAGCGAAGCCCCGTTTTATGCACTCGACTGGGTATTCCCCGACAGTAAGAGGCACGCGGCTGTAAAAAAATATCCTGTTTTTAAAAAAAGTGAGAGGTCTGTTTTTCAAGCCACTGAAAACAAACTGGTCATTTGACGATAACAGAGCTTGTTTTTTTTTTACAACAACCAATTTATTCCTGTCATATCTGCATATCTTTAAATTACCATCTGAATGTTATTTGAACGTTTATTATAAGATGGACTAGAAATTTAGTTAGGATAGGACCAACATCTTTTACAGTGTATTAGAGCATGCGCTTTGAGCCTCTGCCGCAGCAGCAAGAGCGTTTCCGAGAAATCATGCCGTTGAGGGCTAGAAGGAAGTTAATAACAACACGCGTGGATTACAGCGGATTGCTGCACGTAGACTAGATCATCAAACTAAATTACCCAACTCTCGTGTCACTCGTTTTTTTTCTTCTTCTTCTGTTTTTTGCAATCCACTTTACAGATGTTGCTCTGTGCAAAGGTGTAAATGTCACAAATCGCAAAATATATTTAACAGACATTAAGAAGTTAGACAGAAAATCATAGCAGACGATTGCTTTATTGTTCTGCCCTCTTATGCAATTCAAGTATAATGGTCAAAATGTTATATTCTTATAATAATGTTGTTTGAAGTTTATGCAAAGTTAACATTTTTTTAAAATAAGAGCGCGCGCGCGCACACGAGCGCATGTCTCCAAAAGTCGTCCCTCACATTCTGGCATGACAAACATGCGCATGGGACCAGCCCTTTAGTATAAACAGCGACCTGCCTGAGAAGTCTGGCATTTACAAGAAATGATGTAGTAATTTTCAGTCGTCGGTAGGGGCAGCGTGGTACAGCGGATTAATGTGGGTCATGCAGGGAGAACTCCTGTAGTACTCGTGACAGCGGGAAAAGGGAGGAGTATCGGACGCTGCGGAAGCATACTGTTTATGAGCAAATAGAGTACCAGCGGAACGTTTTACACACGTTATCCTGCATGCGTGTGGCAATATCATATTAGGCATTCATTGCACAAAACTGCAAGGGGTGAATAGAAATATTACAATCAGTCTTATCCTATATCCTTGATTATGTCGCTTAGTCTTTTAGATTTATTGCATTTAATACATACTGAAGGCCAATGCATTTAATACTGAGTTCACTTGAAGGGAAATATATAAGGGGTTAATATAAGCACGACCATGAGTCATGACCTGTATCTCGAATTTTGGCTCATGGTCTTTTAGCTTTATTGCACCCAATGCACACTGAAGGCTATTGTATTTAATAGTGTGAGTTCAATTGGAAGAAAATTGGGAAACCCCACACCTCAAACCTTGTCTCATCTCACGTTGATGTCCATTTAGGTGCTTCCCGCCTGGTGTGGCGCGTTTGCGCGCTCGCGCCGGCTTGACGTGACGCTCGCGTGCGCGCATCTGGGAGGGAATGGCAGGGAGTTTTTCCTGCGGAGTTTTCACCGGTAGCGGGGGGGGCGTGGGATTTCCCAGACGAAAGCAAAGATCTGGATTGAAAAGGGAAAATCATCCCGTGTTTCCCAGTTTTGCTTCTTTTTATTTGATGGCTGCCAGACCGGCAATGTGGAAGGAAACGGGTGAACAAAACTGAGTCGGTTTTAGCTCTAAGCCCTGTCTTTGTTTATTTAGCGGGGGTAAGGACCACCAAAAAAAGATCATTATAGTTTCGTAATAATGTTACCTTTCCAATGAACCACTTGAAGTTTATGCCGTGATATTATATAAGCAAATTAATGTGAAGCGCACATTAACACGTGTGTGTGTGTGCGTGCGTGTGCGTGTGTGTAATCCTTTAGATCTGAAAAAGTATAACTTCAAAGTGAAAGTTAAGTGGCTCATCAACCTAAACCTTTACCTCACCTTAATATTGAAGTAATCTAAAGACTTTCAGTCAAAACAACTGACTGATTATTACTGTTTACTGACTGTGCCAAAGTGCATCCATGTGATTTCACTCCCAGGTGAACAAATTCTTGCAAAATCTATTGCACTGTGTGTGAGTCTGATTATTAACAGGAGGGGAGGAAGTGTAATTTAAGGCTTTGACATGAAGCAAGCAGCTTGACCCTCCAGTGTCCCCTTGGGATATCGGCTTGGACAGGTCACTTGCACTGGATCAAGTCAAACGCCCTCATTCTTTTGCCGCACCATTATACTGCAACCTCATAGAGATGGGAAGGTGCAAACTGTGATTTTTAAAGCGAAAAACTGGCAGCTGTTTTGTTCAGTTGTGACCTTTGGGGGGCATATTGTGTGTTTTATAATTGTGTTTGTTGCACAGAAAATCCAGTTTACTTGTTTGTTTGTTTGTTTTTGACTGCAGGAACCTCTTAACCTTTAAGACTTGTTTTGTCTCTAAGGCTGTTTTTTTGGTGGTTGTTTTCTTCTTCTTTTACTAGACGTGTGAGCAATGTGTCAAACACTGACAGTGATGACCTGCCAAAGTACCTACAGGTCACACTGTTTTTTAGTATGGTAACACCTGTATTCTTTACAAAGCACCTGCAAATTAAAGCTTTACAACTCTATAATAGAAGGCAATCAAAGGAAAAAAGAAAAGAAAAGAAAAATATCTTGCCACAGTTTGGTAAGGGAGGGCTCACTTGTATATCAGCCAACATGAG
>JAMQGT020003711.1:0-33762 GCA_024447675.2 Pterophyllum scalare | reverse complement strand
GTTATGTGCATATTTACTTCGTTCAGTTGCGTCTTGCTCGGCCAAGTGTTGAAGATGGCTTCACGAAGGGCATCCACTGTCTGGAACTGATGTCCATTTTTGTAAACTTCCCTTGCCATCCATCCCCAAATGTTCTCAATCGGATTTAGATCAGGGGAACATGCAGGATGGTCCCAAAGAGTGATGTTATTCTCCTGGAAGAAGTCCTTTGTCAGGCGGGCATTGTGAACTGCAGCATTGTCCTGTTGAAAAACCCAGTCATTACCACACAGACGAGGGCCCTCAGTCATGAGGGATGCCCGCTGCAACATCTCCACATAGCCAGCTGCTGTTTGATGCCCCTGCACAACCTGAAGCTCCATTGTTCCATTGAAGGAAAACGCACCCCAAATCATGATGGTCCCCCCCCCCCACTGTGCCGTGTAGAAAACATCTCAGGTGGGATCTCCTTGTCATGCCAGTAACGTTGGAAGCCATCAGGACCATCAAGGTTAAATTTTTTCTCATCAGAGAAGACAACTTTCTTCCACCTTTGAATGTCCCATGTTTGGTGCACCCTTGCAAAGTCCAAATGGGCAATTTTGTGGCGTTGAAGAAGACGTGGCCTTTGAAGACGTTTTTTGTTTCTGAAGCCCTTCCTTCGCAGATGCTGTCTGATGGTTATTGGGCTGCAGTCAGCACCAGTAACGGCCTTAATTTGGGTAGAGGATGGTCCAGTGTCTTGATGGACAGCCAATCGGATCCTGCGGCTCAGCGCTGGTGAAATTTTTTTGGGTCTGACCACTTGACTTTTTTGTTCCATAACCCTCAGGATCATTAAAAAAATGCAAAATGACTGTCTTACTGCGTCCAACCTCGGCAGCGATGGCACGTTGTGAGAGGCCTTGCTTATGCAGCTCAACAATCCTCACCACATGATCAAAGTCAGTGAGCTTTTTCTGCTTTTGCCATCAGGAGGTCTTGACAGTGTAGAGACTTGACAGAAAAGACATGGAATCCAGATTTTTGCACAGCTTTTGGCTTTTAAAGGCTATGGTCTTAAACTTTTGATCAGCTGAAAAAAATGTGGCTACATCAAACTTCTATATGCAGTTATTGAGGTTATTTTAACTTATCTTGAGGAACTTGATTTGGTTTGGCTGCTTAAGAAAAAAGATGGACGGATGAGTCTTTCAATGTCTGTACTAAGTTTAATGCCAATTCATCCAATAACTGAGAAATTTTTAGTCTCAACAAACAGACAGCACGACATTCCCATCATAGTGCCAAACCACTAGCAAGGCTAAAAACAGCTTATCTCTTTTAAGATTAGTTACCTTGGTATGTTTATCACCTGCAAACAATTTTTGTCTTATTTTGAAGCACTATTTACTTTGCGTTCAGTGTACCAGATAACAGTATTCCTCACATGGCAGTGCTTGCCCTACTCTCTCACATTCGAGACATAGATGGCCTGATAGGTGAAGTGGAAACTTGTTCTAAGCTGCTGCTGCTTTGGCCCACACAAGAGCACCGAGAGGAAAGAGAGAAAATCAAAACAGGAGAGTGAAGAGCCGAGATGAAGAAAGGGAGGCAGACAGGGAGGGCAAAGAAAATGAAAACATACTAACAGAATTAGAGGGAGAGAGATAGAAGAGGACTACTTTTCATCACACTAACAGTTTGTGTCTTCTCAGGACTAGATTGCACATAATAATATTACAAAGTACATGATGTACTGAAGTATGGTTTTGTAAAGCAATGTTTTCTTACTTGGGAAATGATGAAGATGACAAACAGTTGTTCTCTATTTGTGGTGGCAGCATAATGATTGTTGCTTATTGGACTTACAGCATTGTGCAATAGGTCAGTTTTTAGTCCCTAAATTTTCAGTGTGTAGCTGTGTACATAGGCAGTGTCTGGTTACCTTCAGTCGAACTTGCTCATAGACACTAATAGGTCTGTTGCTGAAGGTGATGGCGTTGCAGAAGCTGGCCTGTCTCTTGACAGTTTTCTGAAGACATGTCCATGACAATCTGTGAGCCCTTGGTGCTTGGGTGGAAGAGCAGAGGGAAGGAGGACAAACTGTCACATGGCTGGATGGGCAGGCAGCGCTTGGGCTTGTGGTGGTATCGGTGGGATGCTGCTGGAAACGGTCCATTTAGGGAATCTATGTGAAGAATGAGAAGTGTAAGAGTTGGTTAGTTTGATCAAAAATTGGGGAGAAGTAAATTTTCTTGGGATGCAATTTATATTAAAATACCCAAATATTTATTTATATTTGATTGCAATATTGGATTAGACTGTCTGTAGCACTGCAGGACCATAATAGATGGTTCACTCTCCTGAAAAATGCACTGAATCACTTGAATACATGGTTTCTGTTTTCAGCTTCTCAAGGTAGCGTGGTAAAAACACCTGTACTGTAAGCATGAACAACGTGCAAGGTAAATTACAAGCTAAATATCCTTGGATAAAAAACAAACAAACAACAACACAAAGACAGACTTGCTCTCCTGGAGGTGTAATTTAGGAGAACAATGCAGCTGTGAGACGTTTATACAAAACAGTCTCATTTCAGTAAATGGTCATTTCCGGTAACACCGATCGCGTTTTTGTTATTCTACTGCTTTCAAGATAATAATCTGATTTGTGTTGTATTTGGTTTTTTTATTTCTTTCTGTGGAAAACCTTTGTTCAGTGATAAGTAGAAAGTGGTAAGGGAAACAGAAGGAGGAAGAGGAGGAGGACAAAGTAAAAGAGATTAACTTACACACACAAACAAGACCACAATTAGCCTAGCAGAAAATGACCTTTGGGATCTTACAGAAGTGCTTGATGCATGTATGTTCAGCTGGCGGATACAGTATATTCAAAGCTACTCTAATAATAGTGGGGAATGGCTGTTAACATGTTATTTCCAGTTACAGCTCGTGTTTTAATGAGTGCATATCAATCAAAATCTTTGTGTCTGAAAGTCGCGCACACACTATACGAAAAAATCCTAATCAGTGCGGCATTTATTGTGATTTGTAGGTCATAGGAAGTGGTTAAAAAAAATCCACAGGTACACAGTGACTCACAGTACAGCAGTACAGTATGTACCAGAGATTTTTCCCATGTGAAAATGTGAATGATTTGTCCCACTTACAGTAACTCATAAAAGAGAAAATCACATTTTATTTTTTTAAACATCAAATCTCAAAGCTTTCATGATCATGATTCACATGAACTCCCTTTCATTTGGACCACATCTCCCCATTCTTGTTTCCACATTCCTCTTTCAAAGCACCACACCAAGGTCACCGTGGTTTAATGGAGGAGGTGTTTTCTCACACTAAACTCAACTTTTTATTTGACTGATAACACAAGTAAGTTTTATCCCATAATAGGATTTGATACAGATTTTCTTCTATAAAATGTCGGCCCTGTCTGCAGGGTTTAAGGGTTTTAAAATACCATCCAGCCTGGAGTGAGAACAAAATAAATAATTTAAGCCTAATTAACGCTTCTTCTTCCTTGAGAACTGGTTGCATTTTCACACCTAAACTTGGAAGGCTGTGTGTGAGCAGCTTGTGTTTGTCTGCGAGAGGAGAATGTAAGCCACTGCTGAAAGACAGCTATTCTTGCTCTCCTTTAGCTGACCTTGGAAGGTCAAGAGGTATATAATGCACTCTGGAGACAAATCAGCTAGGACTGCCAGGATTGGAAATGAGTCATCATGTGACTTCTGAGGCCAGGTTTATTATAACATCACAGCCACAGCTGCTCTAATTTTAGGGCAGAGATAGCTATTTGAGCAGTAGATGAAGACATGATATATGCAAAAACGTTATCATAGTCAGATCTGAAAATCATTACAAATGCTCTCAAATGGGAATCTTTGTCACATATTTCTGCCCAGTCCTTCCCTTCAAATGACAATTAGAGAAACTCTGCCAAGTGTTCTGCGCTCAGATAAGCTTCTTGCACGCTCTTGTTGATGCTGAACAATGCCGAATTGTGTTCTCTGCACAACAGTGGTCTTAAATGAAGTCATAACAAACCCTTCGACCATATTGCATCCATGATGTCACATCAGACGTGATGTCATGGGGAAAACAAAATGGGACTGCATTGTACTCCATCAAAGAGCAGGCTTGAGACTGAATAGAGTATTTCCTGTTAGGTCTGAAAACAGACGCAACACCTCACCTCACTGCCCCTGCAGACAGTGGCGTCTCTCATCGTCTACCAGCTAACCAGGAAATCTAATATATTCTTTTATTTTCATTATATTACTATCATTTCTGCTGCTACAAAATTGAATTCTACAGACTTTTTTTTTTTCAGCTGGAGCTTTATTTACACAACTCAGACATCTTGTGATGGGCTTACAGCTTTCAAAGGACTATATAAACTATGAAAGTCAAATAAGTAAATAAAGGTATAAATAAAAATACCACAATTGATTTAGTGAAGATGACAACTGGTTAGAACCAAAACTGCTGATGATACAGTGGCTGCTGTAGTGTGTTTAAAAAGTCATGCAACCCGACAGCGACGTCAGGGTAAACACCGACCAGAGCCCTGCCACGATGAAAGAGAGGTGCCATGATAAACATCAGATGAGCAACTTAAGGAAGGATAATTTTACTCAATGCACCACCGCACACACTGTGACTGCCTCTGCTGTCATTAATTGGAAAAGACAAACAGTGCAGAGACAATGAGTGGCCCTGGCCAGTGTCACCTGGCCTCCTACGCTCCTCTGTGTTTTATCCTGAGGCTTGGTCTTACTAAGAAGCCTCAGTAGAGGCCCTAATGTGGTGTGACGTTAGTATCAAGGCATGGTGGCCGTCAAATGCATCCTAAAGAGCTGCAGGGCACATTTAGCTTTTCCACATATGCCATAGCTGGTGTAGTTTGAATAAGAGATAAACATTTGTGATTTAAAAGTTTTAAAAGGTCTTGCAAGGGGAGATGCTTTGTGTAATACCTGATGGTCAGTACGAAATTAGGAAATGTACTGCATCTTTGTTCAGGGTTGAGAGGCTCATAAGGGTGATCACTCGAATCAGTTTAAGAGTGGGGTTTGTTTCCAAATTTACATCATTTCATTGATTTTAAACTGAATTCTGTTCTTTTTTTTTCACTAAAAAACTTTTAGGAGAGACACTCTCACTGAGCTAACAGGCATGCATGCACAGTGTTAATGAGGTACATTGGAATGTAATATGATGTATAGTTTGGGCTGGATTAGTTGTTTGGTCTAGAAAATTGTGAAAAATGCCACAGTTACAAGGTGATACCCTGAAATGTCCTGGGTTTTTTTCCCCAGCCAACAGTCCAAAACCCTCTAAAAACACATTTCAAAACCTTGAACTAAAGAATTTCTGCAATGTCAAATTACTCAAGATATGTGATTATTAAAGTAGTCAGCTATGAATTCATTCTGTTAATCTCCTAACCAAATAATCTTCAGTAACAAGAACAAGAGAACTAGAGCAGTGGTCCTTACTTGAACATCTGTAATGCAAGTTTACCAAATGGGGAGGAGTGACGTTTGAATGATTCATGAGCCCTTGAGCTGGAGGTGGGCCCTGCAACATGACAGGGATTATTGATGTTTACATTTTCAGGGCCCTGACAGAACACTTGTCAGAGAGCCAAGAACTTGTAGCAGTGCCCCTGTCTGCACCTGTATTGTATCACACCAATGGCTCCTACAACTGAAACGGGAAAGGGGACCACATGAGCTCGTCTATCTGCTCATTTGGGAAATCTGGCTGTGTGTTAGAAGAGCACTTTATAGACTGAAATGTACCAAACTGTCAACAAAATCAGGATAACACCGACACGGAAGACAGCTGAAATTAATGTGGACTGTAGTAATGGGAAAAATAGGTTGGGCGTCATGGAAGGAAGTGCAAACAGCAGCTGCTGACAGACTGGGTTGAAAATCTCTTTAAAAAGTGAAAGTAAAGATTGCAAACTGTAGATCAGTTATCATCCTCATTGTGTTTTGTTGCCCTGAACAAAAAAAAAATTGCTGTCCTAAAGAGGTTTTAGCCAGAGCCACAGACTCAGGGCCTTTACTGTATGTGGACTGTTTACAATGACTAAGAACCAAAAACCACAGAACATCCAGTCATCTAGCAAATCTTTGCTGATGTGAAGCCACTGAAGGCTAATCAAAACACTACATCCCACAAAAGACTTAGAGTAGTGTAACACTAGAACTGCATCAATTAGGCCCTCAACTAATCATTATTAATGGGGCACTCATAATTAAATTTACTTGATGGTTATTTTCCTTCATTGGTTCATTTTCTTCTCTAAAATGACAGAAAATGGTGTAAAATGCTCATCAAAATCCCCTGCCCTTTAACCAACAGTACCTAAAGTCATTAAATTCAAAATGAGTAAGCCACAGAAAAATCTGCAAACCATCACACGGAAAAGCTGGAGCCAGAGAACTTTCTACTTGTTTTACTTGGGAATTAACTGAAACAATCACTTATCCAAATGCATTATGTTTCTGGAGACTGAATAATCGATTCATAGTACTGTTAGCTCTACACTAATATTTGATACTTTTTTTTTTACTGTGCAAACTTTAAATTTAAAGATTAATCTTAATTAAACAGCAATAATGACAAACACTTTTTTTAAATCACAGTCATCTTAAAGTCATTTAGTGTTCAACATAGTTTATTTCCAATATTAATAACAAATTTAAGAAGTTTTATCACGTTCTGTGTATTTCAAGAATTTTCAAGGATAATTTAAAACTAAATGGAGTCCTCTATCACTTATATCACTTATTTGAACTGAAAGTTTTTGCAAGCTGCACCTAAAAGGTTAAACTGATTACAAAAAAAGAAAAGAAAAAGAAAGAAAACACCTTGTACCTGTTAACTAATATTATTTGACAAATGTAGGCTCATTTAAAAGGAGTAGAAAGCCCCAAAAAGTGTTCCAGTATCAACTAAAGGCATAGTCAGACAGACAAATAATTAAATAAACAAATTAAACACAAATAAATACATAAATAAATAACACGCAGGTGGGCAAAGTTGAAGGTTATTTAATCCTCTAACCAGCTTGGTTCGGTTTGTCCTGTTTGGTTTCTTTTGTTAGAAGTCTGTTAATATGAAGTCTCAGAGGATTTTCACACTTGAAAAACATAAACGCCTTTTATCCCAAGCCAGTCGTGACTTACAAATGGTGCTTAAACTCGGCTAAAGCGGCTCTACTTTCACTTCTCTTTTATTTTAGGCTACCAGGACGCCTACAGTTTTCATGCTCACTGGCTTGAAGCTGCACAAGCCAGAGCTTACAACTCCTGTATAACGTCTTCTGTTATAATGTTACAGTATTCATGAATAATAAACAGCCAGCACAGGCTCTCCCGTCCGGTGATGCCAGATGTCCTTACCGTAAAAGGTATTCCTAGTGATCTGACCTCCCATGGCTGGATGCAAGGTGCGTTCACCTCTCCTCTTAACTGCGCGCTGGATCCACAGTATTCACATTCAGCCGCGCGTCCTCAGCGGCGACATTATACGGACACGACTCTGTTCACACATGCACGAGGGGGAAAAAAAAGTCCCGACAGTGATACAGCGTCAGGTTGTGTGTATCCACAAGCCTCATCGACATCAAGCAGCGTCACACAGCAACTATCAGACCCAGCACGCAGTGGCTCACTTCAGTCCGCGCGGAAATTAACATAAAAAGGTGGTAGTGGAGGTGGAGCTTCACAGGACTTGACGCTCTAGTCACCAGAGAAGACTTCTGGAGGGTAACATGCAAGAAATCGTTATTATATTCATCTAGACACTCATCTCCAGTAAAGTGTTCTGTACACTTTGTGCCACTCACTCATGCAAAAAAAAAAAAAAAAAATCATACCATTTATTAGACTGCAAAATTTCGGATCATTTTTATAATCATGCTGTTTCCCCATGTTCCACATTTCCTGTAGTTGCTGTTACTGCTGCGCCACAGTATATTAAGCACGTGGTGCTGGGTTTTCCATCCCACTTGTTGCCTACCATGTGTGCTGCTTAAAGACAGTTCCTATGAAGAAACTCACTGAATTCAGTAGATTGGAAAATAAAAAATAATAATAAAAAAATGCAAGGAAGAAAAAACCCCAACTGCAACCTCAAGCACCCCTCAAGAGGATTAATGCATTTGATTAACAATAAAGAGATGTCACAGCTGGGTGAAGTTCCTTCCAACTACAGGTTAAAGAGTTTAAGTTCATCTAATGCTAACATCTGTACTCAAAGCAGTCTTTCAAGATTTACTTGGCAGCTTGTATGAAGATGAACACTGACACTTTATGATTGGCCTTGGCAGAAGAGTTGCCATGATGACCAGAGAGAGAGAGACACCACTGGCTTCAGGCTTAATGTGATACTGGTGCTGTGAAACGACAAGGCTATGTAGTATATTAGCCTTATTTAGGGTTGATTGATCTCTGGGCAGGAAATGTATTTTTATGCATGCAAGCAGATCCCAGAACTACTTTTGTTCGGTGCAACCTTTTCAAATTTCTACATCACTGCTGGACTTTCCAGCAATTAAATCAAAGGGCATGATCTCACATTGAAAATGTTAAAACATCTGAGCTCGAAGACATTTTTTTTTTTTTTTGCCTCTAAATTAAATGAAGAACTTGTTGCATTCTCATCTCCAAAGTGTCTGGCTCAAGAAGTTCAGAGTTGGCATGATGGTCCTGCTTCCCAGCAGGCACCTCTCGGGATCTGCCTAATTGTCGCCTTAGCATTTACATAACTTGTATCAGCAGCCAGGCCTGAGAGACACTGTATTGGCTCAGTAGCATGGGCTATATTCTTCTGTTGTTTATACAAACTGATTGCGGTTAACTTGACTGTCTGTAAGCAATTTGCAACAGGGGTAAAGCCATATGACTTGGGGTTTTTTCATGCAGCATTTTACGTAGTTATTTTCTATGAAAAGTGGTCAAATTTATTTGTCAAAGGAAGCTGAGATGAACTAAAAATATCAAAGCAAAATGTGTGAACAGAACACTTAGGAATTTAGGAGCCTGTAGCGATCACAGTCATGCTTAATGGTGTATGACATGCCACCTGATCACTGGGCTGTCAAAAACTGACTGGCTGTTCTGTAATACAAGAAGAAGTGTAGTTCACTGTGAAATGATAAAGCATGATGGTTTGTGTCCTACAGTAATAGCTCAAAACTGCATGTTGCTAAACATGCATCATGGAGAGTTGCCAAAATACCTAGCTATTGCAAAAGATCACTTACAAAAATCAATATATATATATATATATATATATATATATATATATATATATATATATATATATATATATATGTATATATATATATATATATATATATATATATATATATATATATATATACCTAAATGTAAAAAAAAAGCAATCACAGTTTTTGTGCTCTAAATAACACCCTGTACATTATCTGCACAGTGGTGCCATCTGTGATTCATCTCATATAAATGTAAAGGCACAACATACATAAATAGACTGACTGACAACGTTGGTATTTTCATTGCACACATCTCTTTGTGGCAGCTTTGCATGCCTTTGTTTTGCACACTGCTAGGCATTCCTATTTGTAGTTGTTATATCTCTTTGTAACAGTTGCATCTCTTCATAGTCATTTGCCTCTAGTAGGCTTTGTGGTCCAGCCATGCAGTTTTTCAACTTTGTTTTGCATCGTTAAATTGGCCACTTTGCATAATTTTAGTCATTCTGCATTTGTTTGCAGTTGTTTGGCAACTCTTCGTATTTGTTTTAAACCATTCTGTAGTCACTTGCATCTCTTTGTGGTTTTGCATCTTTAAGTCATTGTTTTGCATCTCTTTTTAGTCATAAAGTGCGGTTTTTCTTTTTTGTAGTTTTTTTTTGTTTTGCATAACTGTTCATGAATTTTTGTAGCCATTTTGTATCCCTTTGTAGTTGTTTCACATCTTTTATTTGTTATTCTTCATGTCATTGTTGTAATTTTGTATATCACTGCATTCACATTGTGGCTCTTTGCATCTCTTTAGAATCATTTGCAACTTGTGTAATCTTTTTGCATCTCTTTGTGGTTGTGTTACACCATTGCACATCTGTAGAATTGTATGTTGCATCTATTTCTTACTTATCTTGTGTCTCTTGGTGGTTTCTGCATTCCTCCTTTGGCAGTTATTTTGCATACATTCTGGTAGTTGTGTGTTTATTTATGGCTGTGAGTTACATTCGTAGTTGTGTAACTGCTGTGGTTGCTCTGTGTCTCTTTGTAGTCATTTTCAAAAGAAAAAAAGAACACTTTTCGGCCTCTCTTTCTTGGACCCCAGAGCATGTCCCTGCTAGGTTCAGTAATCCCTACAAGGAAGTCACAGAATGTGGCTTACATTTCAGATTTGGCTCAGTTTGCTAAAATGCAAACACTTTTGAAATTCTTATTATTACCTAGTTCTTTGTGCAATAGCTTTCAACCATTCACTCAGAATTGGATACACACTGTATACCCTGACAGAACAGACTGACACCTCCTCCCACAGTAGATTATTTGTAGATGGGCGCCTGGCAGGCAGCAGCTGCCTGGTGGGTTGTGCTGGCGTTGGGCCTCTATGGACATCTTGACAGCCTAGTTTGAGGGAGCCGTGCGCACTCTTGCTCTCTTTTGGGATGATCCATGTTGAACAAAAACACCATTCAACTCAGAGTTTGGATCCTCGCCCTGAAGCCATATGCAAAACATTACGAAGCAACACAAAAGCATCATATGATCCTCAACAGGGGGGTGTCGTCAGAAAAGGAACCCCACCCGGCAGGCACATATCAGAGGTGAAATTTAGGTTGTCACATAACATTGCAAAGTGACACTGACATAAGAAAGATACCAGTTGACTTTCATTAGGTAAATTGTAGCTAGAAGGGAATCACAGCATTCATCTAAAAGCACCAGAATCCCTTTTTTTTTCTGTTGGCAAAGAAGTCCTGCAGAAAGATTTATTAGAATTACAATCACAGTTTGTTAGAAGTTGTCAGTGTACCTACAGGCACTGCCAAAATGTGCAGATAAACATATTCAGCTGTTATGCAAAGAAAATAGGTATACAAAAGTTCCTAGTTTCTCTTCCATACTTCACTGCCCCACTTTAGGGCATTACTCGACTGTGTTTCAGTGATATTTATCATATCATGTGGTCCTTTTTACTTTTCCTACACAGTCCAAGCTTCAATTGTTTTTGAGCTAAGGGTCGCTGTTGTAGCAAGAAGAATATCACAGCATTATGTGTTCAGTTTAGATGTTTTTTTCTTTTTTTTTACCCTGGCATTCAGTGGTGTGCAGTGATCCAGCGACTGTGGAACTGAAGGATCATCAGTGAGATTACGATGTGTTTAAAGGCCTGCGAGACTATGGATCAGCTCACTGAGAAGCAAACGTCTCAGCGTATGCTATAAAATATAATAATCCACACTAATCAGCCAAAAGCTATGCTAAATAGCAGCTCAAGAGCAGCTAAAGCCTGTGGTTCTCTGCAATGCAGGCCTTCCAAAATGTAATTGCTGCTTACAATATGGATAATATACTGTAACAAGTGTCCAATAGCACACCTTCATTCAGCCTCCTAGGTCAAATATTTTCCATGTCACTAATAGGCAGGACAAGGATAGATGCAGGAAGTGGCCTAAAAGTCAATTAGAGTGAATTATTAAATACTATTATTCTTGATACTTTGTGTGACTGCCAATATGCGTTTATTAGCTATGTGATATTTGGAAATAAATACCACGTGAATGTATTATTCATGCTGATTTTAAGGGAGCTGCTCTCACATGTGGTCCTCTGCATGGCAACATGCAAATAAGAATTTCCACATCAGATTTGTTCTGGTAAGTTTGTATTGCAGACTTAAACTATGTGAGTAGGATTTTATTCTTTCTTTTTTTTTTCTTTTCAGTGAGACAAATTTTAACTCCATGACTCTGAGTTCAGCCAACATAAGAGTCAATGCGTCACTGGGTCATTTGGGACAACTGCTGAAAAAAAGTCAGTGGCTAGATTATTTTTAATTGCTTTTAGCTCTAGAGATCATCTGTGGTGTACATTCAGCAGCATCATTTGCTTGCAGTCTGCAGAAGTTATTATTTATCTTTAAAAAAGTAGCAGCTGCACTCACCGGGAACAAACGTGACATAAAACACCTGCTAGCTTGTCAGAGAAGCTGCTTTAAGCTTCATGAGTTTGTTATTGAGTCAGGAAGGTGGCTGGTCACGAACACGATCTCAACCAATAATCGTGACATGACTGCACAAGGGTTCATCTGGACAAACCAGCAAAACGGGCTTCCTCGAGTGAGCAAATACAGGAGCCCACAGGGTAGAGCAGACATACTCAGTAGGATTATCACATGTACATCCCTGTACAAAAATTTAGGATGCTGCACAAACTGTAAGTGAAATTGACTTGCAAATCACTGAAGCTTTACACATTGCTGTGCAAATGTTTTGAGTCACTCCTCATTTCTTTTAGATTTTGCTTCCTAGGAACCAGACTTTTTCAAACTGGTTTCAAGCAGTAGTTCTCCAGGTTTTATGAAGGTCTTTAAAAGTTTTTCTTTGGACATTATTGGCTGCTTCTTCACTCATTTTCAGTCCAGTCCTTGAACAGGACCATTTTCGAATTAATGTTTTTTTTTTTTAATTCATTCATTATATATTTTTTAATTTTTGTTAACCACTTAACCTATGAATCATTCAAGCATAAAAAGGCACCTAATTCAAGGGATGAGCCAGTGTTGTATTGTGCAGATGAACAGTATCTGAAATTCATGTTCTTAAGAAACAGGAAAAAAATCCAACAAAGACCTGACACAGGACCTGAGAGATGCATCTGGCCCTTCACCAAAGTCTCATCAGAAATGGTCTCAGTGGAAGGGTGGCTGTCAAGAAGCCATTCTTAAGGAAGGGAAACAGGGAGAAAAGGCTGAGGTATGCCAAATTACACAAGAAGTGGACTGAAAATCAGTAGCAATGGGTCTTCTGGGATGATGAATCCAAATTTGAAAATTCTGGTTCAAATCTTTGTCAATATGTACAGAGGAGGTAGAAGATAGAGGTGTAACAGTGAGTGTCTACAGCCATCTGTAAAACATGGTGGAAACTGTCATGGTTTGGGGCTGCATTTCAGTCAGTGGTGTTGGAGATCTTGTAAAATTTGATTGAACTGTGAATGCAAAAAAATTCCATCAGTTTTTCAACCATCTGGAAAACATTTGGCATTTTTCAGCATGACAATGATGCCAAACACATTGCCGATGCAGAAAAAGCATACCTTTATAGAAAAACAAACAATAGAACACTATCAGTCATGGACTGACCTCCCCAGAGACTAGACCTCAACATTGTTGAAGCAGTGTGGGATCAACTTGACAGGGAATGGAACAAAAGGCAGCCAACATCCAAAGAAGAGCTTTGAATGTTCTTCAAGAAGTCTGGAGAAGAAAAGAAAAGAAATCAAACTAGAGCTCAATAGCTGCTCTAAATGTTGGGAATTTCTCTTTCTGCTGCACAGCAAAGTTGCTGAAAAACTCTCTGAAAAATCAGACATGCACATTTCACAATAATACAATGCATTGTTATATTGATTATGGAAAATATTAACTAGACCATGACCTGAGATCTGACATGAGAATTGCTTCTATTTTGACTTTGCCAAATACTCCTCACCATATCGTGCATTGTATTCTTGCACACACACATATCCAATGGCATTTGAATAACCATCAAACACTGATTCAGATACATGCCATTCTTCTCTGAGACTGCTGAGGCTACTAATGGAGCTGCCTTTTACAGTCACAGAGCAGTACAAAATGGCCAACACGTTTCTCAAAGTAGCTCATGCACCATAATAGGCATTTGTAGCCAAACAATTGCGCCACAGGTCCAGACATCCCTTCAGTAGTTCACGGTGAATATGCTTTGTTGTAAAAGGCACCAGCAGTCACATTAGAAGACGTCACTGGAGCGCTGTTAGTGAGGAAAATAATTAGGTATTCAGGGAATAATTTAGATCGGATTTTTTTCTTTTTTGTTTCCTTGCAATTGAGAGTTGGCACAGAGTGAATTGCGCAGAATTAGTCATAGCTTCACTGGGATTCTGACAGGTGATTGGATAATGACAGTTAATTTCATTTTCTGTGGTTGGCCTGAATTATACTCTTTGTAAAATCTGAACATAATATGGTACTGTATGTGTGACTATTGCATTTATGATTAAAGGAGGGCCCTGCTATTGACCTCATGTAGAAAGAGGGATCATTGTTTAGTAAAGGCAGATTTTGAAGTCTTAAGCTGAGCTTTTTAGCTTTTGCTATGGAGTTGGTGGTATTTTCAAACCAGATGTAAAGAGCAAGGGATGGATCTGAGTTAGAAATCACAGGACACTGGACACAGTAGGTAGGTAGGAGCATCCTAAAGCATACTTGGCTTTATCCTCCCATATGTCTCGACAGGGACCATGATTTATAAAATTAACACCATGTTGAATTAAATAAGACTTAAAATCAGCAACCGAGACCATGGATTCTTAAGGAAAGTGTTGACTGAGATTATAGATCAAATAAGTAGGATCTTTTCACCTTATCGTGTACATAGCCTTTTCATGAATAGATAATATGGATTACCTTGATGCACACTGATAAGCTGATACCACATAAAGAAGGCCTGGGTTCGATTCCACCTTGGCCCGGGCCTCTCGCTGTGTGGAGCTTGCATGTTCTCCCCGTGTCTGTGTGGGTTTCCTCTGGGTACTCCGGTTTCCTCCCACAGTCCAAAGACATGCAGTCACTGGGGTTAGGTTAATTGGTCACTCTAAATTGCCCATACTGTAGGTGTGAATGTGAGTATGAATGGTTGTTTGATAATAAGCGGAAGAGAATGGATGGATGGATTAAATTAAGGTGGAAACTTGAGGTAGATGCTTAAAAAATGTGCCTGCGTGGGTTTCCTTTGGCAACACCAACTTTCTCCCACAGCTCAAAACACGCATGTTAGGTTAATTGGTGAATCTAAATTTACCATAGATGTGAGGTACTTGAAGTGTATGGAATAAAGTACTGCATGAATGCATGGTTAAAAAAATGCTTTGACTGGCTCGTTAAACTAGATAATTGCTATATAAATGCAATTTAAAATTTGGACACAGAACAAATTCTATTTTTATTCTTGCTAAAACCTACATTTACATGTTTGCTAAAAGTGGTTGCTGTAATCACGTGAACAATTGCATGCGTTCTTCTACCTTTACAGACTTTATTGACTTCACCTGAAGTAACCCTGAGACAACTAACAAGCCCAAGTCCACAAACCCTTAATTCCTCTAAGCACAATAAATAAAACTATAAACAATGTCAAACTGTATGAATTGATGCAAGTCAGGCTTGTAAGTATTTGACAAGGTTTAAAAGGGAGCTGTGTCAAAAAAAAAGTTTTATTATTCATCAATCAGCCACATCATTAGAACCACTTGTCTGACACTGTGCTGCCAAAACAACCCTGACAAACTGAGACATGGACCTCTTTGCAAAACCTCCGGATTTTCCCTTTGGCATCAAACACCAGGACATTAGTAACGGATCCTTTGAGTCCTTAAAGGTTTGAAGTTGTGTCTCCACCTACTGCAATTGTAGGTAGTACATTTGTGGTCGGTTTCCATGCACTCATCATCAGCATGAATGTCACAGTAATTTTGGGCTTTTAATGATTTCTTTGAACTGCTCCTTTTCCAGGGTAGAGTGATTATACAGGACACATGTGTAATGACTTTAGAAAAAAACAAGAATTGAGTTCAGAAGTTATAGTTTTTTGGGAATTTCTTTGATCCACACAGGGTGAAAAGTAAATGTCCCTCATCAAGTTTCACCTCGACAAAATGCTTTTGGTAGCCATCAACAAGCTTCTGGCATAATTCTAGCTGGACATTTGACCACTCATCTTGGCAGTATTGGTACAGTTCATTTAAATTGGCCGGTTTACTGGCATGGACCTGGATTTAAGCATAGTCCAGAAATTTTCAACAGGGTTGAAGTCTGGGCTTTGGAAAGGCCATTCCAGAAGCTAAATGTTAGCCTGCTTTATCCCTTTCAAATGGTGTGTGTTTTCGGATCACTGTCCTGTTGGAACACCCAGTTGTGTCAAACTTTCAACTGTTTAGCTGTTGACTTGAGGTGAAGTTGATGACTGGAGGCAGTACTCCTTAATTATTCCACCCATGTTGTGCAATGTAACAATACCACTGGCAGCAAAACGGCCTCATGACTTGATACTACCACTATGCTTGACATATGGTACAGTGTTCTTAAGTTTGAAAGCGTCACTTTTACTCCTCCAAAAATACCTCTTGTCATTGTGGCCTGGTAGCTCAATTTTTGTCACCATAAAAAACTTTTCTCCAGAAGACAATTTTGGTCAAGCTCGAAGGTGTTGATTTTAGAGTAGGGGCTTCTTTCTTGGTCAACACAATCTCTATTTATGGTGAGGTAAAACTCGCTTCACTGTGGGCAGTGATGCTGGTGTTCCAGTAGTATCCAGTTCATGGCAGGCTTGAGCTTTGATGGTTCCAGAACATCCTAATCAATTTCCTCTCATCTGAGCTCCAAACCTGGGCAAAGTGGTGACTCATCAGAATAACTTCTAACTTGTACAACTGTTTGAATGAATGATCTCTGCAGTTTTTTAGAAATGGCTCCAAGAGATCATCACAACTTGTGTAAATATACAGTTCGCCTTCTTAGATGTTCACTCAGATCCTTTGAGTTTCCCATTGTTTTGAGTCAGTCATGATCAGTCACAAGATGGTAGTAGGCCTCGGCCCTGCCCAGTTAAAAGACAGTGTTGAACCTTCAGCACCACTTATTAAAAGATTTAAGTGAGTTTATGTATATATACAAGCCTATACTTTTTGCCCTATATGGATTAGAGAAAATCATTGCAAGGGGGAGCAATAACACAAAATACAGCTGGGCAAAAGAATTGTCACCACAACCCTAACGTCAGCAACAGCACATCCTAACCTACCAAGCTAAGCAGTCACTTCACAGAAGTAAAGAGGTTCACAGTCATGTACTGGAATGGCAGAAGAACGATGGTTGCACAACCTCTGCAATGCTCTGCAACACGTAATTTATTGCATTTGTTGTCAGACTCTCATTTCGATTTTCTTTTTGATAAGTTGGCAGTTGGCAATGCTAGAATAGGAACATTTCCTGAAAAATCTTTCACCACTGAATCAGTCTTTCCCATCATCTCAAGGGATGTGCATATGCATCCGCATTTGGAGACAAGCTAATAGGAACAGTTTCTTTGAAAAGAATCTCTTTGTGATCAGCCAAAGTCCCCCGTCACGGACTACATGTTCTAAAGCCTGAAAAACACAGCCCAGATGAAGTGCAGACGTCTAGTTTAATCTCAAACCAATTGAATTACAACATGCTGAAAGGTTAATATGAAAATATTCTCCAATGCTGAACAAGTTTCTGCTTATTCTAGCTGTAAATATAAGCTGATTTATAATAGTTTAATGATGGCTACTTTTAATGTAGTACTGAGGAACAGCACTTTCATTATGACCACGTTATCGTACTGTTAAAAGAACATAATGATAAACACCTGTGGACATATTCTAACAAGTTAGACTGTGTCGACAGAAAAGGAAAAACAGCAGTTGCAGATGCCTGTCCTGCTGATGAATTAGTTCAGAAAGCTGTCTATGCTGTTTTACAAAGACAGAGATTATAGACCATAGAAACTCAATGGATTATTTATTATTGATCACTTTAGATCAATTGATGTTGATCTAAAGGAAGTATTGGCCTTGTCTTACTAATATGAGGCTGAGATGGGAGGTTTTTCAGCTAATGCAGCACACCTGGGCCTTCCAGGCTATAAAATTTGGCTCAGATGAACTGCTCACTCTCTTTCTTCTACTCTATTTCTACCTGACAACTCTGTGTCCTTGTTAATATATGTTAATAAATGATCTTTTATTTAACTTTGAGCCAGTTCATGACAATGGCCTTAACTCAGTTTAAACCGACTTACTTGTGTATTAAATCCATTAAAACACATTCAGAGCATTTCCTAGCGGTGACTATAATATACTTTACATAAAACGTGCTTTGAGGCTATCAGTCTTTTCTTTTCAAGCAGCACATACCCATAGAATTAGGGAAAATAATATTTCTGATCTCTTTCTTAAAAGTCTATAAAACACTGATTACTGGATAATCAAACATAAGTATCGTCACTAATTCTCTGTTTCAGTAATTGTCCGCATCTTAGCAATATTTTTAATGTGCTATTGTCTCTGTGCATGACTTTTTATATGTGGTTTTAATGTTTGGTGTTTAATATTTTTAAGACTGTGTTTTTCTTTTACCTTTCAAATGCTTCTGTCTTTTGCTTAGATCAGTGGTTCCCAAAGTCAAGGGTGGTGCGGCCCCCTTAAAAACCACAAAATCCCCTATTACCAGTTTTAATTCACTTTTTATATAAATAAATACATTTATATTAATTTGCAACTATTCATACTTGTGAGGAATTTCAAAATGAATTTCTATTATTACTTGCCCCCCCCCCGCAGTACCTTCATGGTCCAACAGGAGGCTGCGACCCACACTTTGGGAACCCCTGGCTTAGATGGTTTTACAGCTTTGGTTTTTCTTTACTGTCTATATAAATGGCATCAAACTGTTAGTGAGTGTGAATGAAAATTAGCCTGTATGGGTAAATCTGGCATATTTACATGCTGAACCTAAGCGCTCATGTTAATTAATGAGCCTTGTCCCTCTTACTTAAAATAAAATGAAAACAGACATGTGCAGTTGCTGAATTTTGTTTTGTGGGATAGAATTCACAGTATTTTCACTGTAAATATTATATAATAAATAATTACATAATAAATAAGAATGCAATATGGCTTTTCATAGTGTTAGTCCTCATAAACAGCAGCAAAAAATACCCTAAATGACATTCTTTTAGCCTGAAATTTGATTATTTTTTTCTAAATGAAACCAAAATGCATGAATATAAAAAGATTTTAAAATTCATATTGCTGTATAGGTGCTGTAAATTTTTGTACATTGAGGCTGTTCTGGGTCAAATTTGATCTATTGAGATGGATTTTAGAACCACGAGTGTGATTCAAATCAAGGAAATTTTTAATTTGAGTGAATCTTGAAACTGAAACTATACATGTCATGTCTGTGTGTAATTTTTATGGAACAGTTGGAACTATCTGTGTATTCTCCACATTTGCTTAGCTTCCTGCAGAGACAGGCACCTACTGGTCACAGGGAAATAGTAAAACAGTGTAATATTAATTATATATAGTGCACATAAGGAAGAGAAGCCATATAGAGGTCAGAGAGATAGTGCCTTGATATAGACACAAGCTCTGAAAAAGGCTGGCATGGTGAATTTACCTGTTTTATAGTGGGTTTTTTTTTTTTTTACCAGGTACTGTGGTTTCCTTCCACAGTCTAAAGACATGCATGTCAGGTTTACTGGGGATTCTAAATTGGCCAAGTCTGAGTTGCAGTGAAAAGCACTTTGAGTGATCAACTGAGAGCTAACAGTAATCAAAATAGGGGCTGAGGAAGTCATAAAATTATAAAGGCACCTGAGCTGCCATTTCAGTGAGTGTGGGAAACATATGCAAATCTCCCACATGCAGTAATTCTGTAGCTCAAGTTTTGTTGTAGACATGTATGAGGGAATTCTTGGCCTGGGTCAACAATGACCCCAACCATACTGTGAAGGCATATGTATAGGAATATGAACAGTATGTAAGGGTTAAATGATTTTTTGCTTGCTTAATTGTGTCTCTAGCTGATTTAAGAGTTTAATTTTTGGGGCTGATTTTTGTAACATATATTACAGCTGGGAATTCTTGCAGCCGGAACCGAAGTAAGGCAACAGAAGGCATCTGGATTATCTCATCAGATCAAAATCATGTTTATATGCAACTGTCAGAATACATTAGAGTGATAAAACAAAGTATGCTTTTTTGACTATTAAAGAGGACTCCTCCTGTCCATGACCCACAATGCAAATGTCAAAAAGTTATATGGCTTTTTCCTCCAGAGGAAGACAGTTTCCTTAAATGTTTAAAAATATATATTCCATTTGTATGATGTTCCACCTTCACAAGCACCTCATTTAATAGTACATGATTTGTACTGTTTGCTTTTTTAAATAAAAAAAACATATATAAAATAATTCTGCAGTCACTATATGAAACGTGTTTGTTTCCCTTTATTTTTGTAATAGCTGCTGACAACAAGTCTGCAGAGCTATTACTATGCTTTTTTTTTTTACTGATTGTGAATGTTTGCTATCATGTGATTATCAATAAGCAGATATGATCGTCATGGAGCTTTTATTGGAGCTTGCGAAAACAGCATCTGAAAGCAGGCTTTCCATCACTTTCATTACTATGGAGAGTTCAGATGATTACAATTGATCTTCCTCCAGAAGAGGATAAAATCCAAGCCGCAGGGAGAGAAAAAAAACTCATAATTACAGAACCAGGATCACTATGGCTCAAACTATGGCTGGTCTGATTTTCATCATATTTCCATTGTGCAGTTCAGTACAGTTTTTCATACAAATTAGAAAGAATGCAAGAAAGGAAAAAAAAGCGGTTTTTTTTTTTTTTGCTGAAAATCGTGTATGCTGACCTAGAAAATATGCATTTTAAAATGACAACTAATACTCCAGTAACAGATAATAGAAAAGCTCAGCAGACAGTGTTGAAGATCATTAATTAATTAGTTCTATATTTTTCTGAGGATATTGTTTTCCACATGAAAAGAACCACTGCTGTAGCTGCGGTTGAAATAAGCACCATGCATTCAACAGAGGTTCCTATCTGATCACTTTCTGCTTCATTTAATGCAACAAAACAAATAAAATGAATAAAAATGAAAAAATTTTTTCTCTTCAAACAACACCAGCATCTACACAACTGAGAAGTAATTGAATAGGTGTGCTAATAAAGCAGGGCCAAGTCTCACAGCCCATTATATCAGTTATGTCACTTTAATATAGTTGTTTGGTTATGTAATACCAGTAGGGTGTCATGAAACCTGTGAGAAAGCCAAATTCACATGACAGCAAAACTTACATTCTAATGTGCATGTTCTTCTCTTAAAACCCTGCGGGGCAGTGCAGATGTTTATAGTCTTTCTACAGTTGTTAGCACTGTATTATAAACTGTTTAAACTTTACTAATATAGAGCCTGTAAAGTATTGCTGGAGCAGAGGGTGACTGCAAACATGCTGGAATGTTAACTGAAGCAAAAGTGTAAACCAGCCATGAACAAAGAAGGTTTATAATGAATTATGGTATTTATAATCAATAAATATTTAAGGTGGTCCTTCCAGCTTTGGCCTCGTGCATAATTAAAGCACTTTACATGAATTCATAATGATGTAATGACAATAGAAGGCCCAACACAAACACTGTCTGTCTCTCTTTGCTTATGAGGTGTAAGATATTGATTTTATACTGCTGCTCTGGGCTTGTTTTATTGAAACACAAGCATATGTGCAAGTCTTGGAAAGCTTACAGCTGAAATTCACAGTGGAATTTCTGTAGAATAATAAACTAAAACTTAGCTCAAGTTTGTTCATTACACACATGAAATGACAACGTTTCAGAGACATGGAGTCAACAAACACAATAAGGTTCATCATTGGTGTTTGGCACTAATTTACTCTGACAATTTCATGGAAATTGTCCCATTAGATTTTATTTCTTCTTGTGTGTGATGGATTCTGCAAGTAGATATGGGTTCAGAAGAAACACTGTTAAAATATCAGGATCAATCCTCTATAGATAATGAATACTCAGTAAATTGTCCATTTTACACTGATTTACTGAATCAAAGGGTAGTGTTAGAGTGCACCATAAATTCATAATGATGTATCTCACTATGTTTACACTAATACTTTCTTGGAAGCTGGTGGTTGGAATAGCTGATTTGCAACATGCTGGAAGCCATCATAGAAGGTAACTATGGAGTGCCAAGTGTGTCAAGGCTTGGCAAGTAAAAAGCAAGGGCCAGCACAGAAGCAGTGGGCAAAGGTACCATTTTACATACAGTTTCATTGAAAAACTGGCAGAAAAAGTAGGTGCTAGTTGGGGGAAAAAAGCTGAAATTGTAGTTGGGCTTGTAGCTGTGAACCTGATGCTGGGATGAGCCAGGCAGAAAGAAATCCAGGGAGCTTGGAGCCAAGTCCAAAGAGGGCGGACGAGGCAGGAGGTCTGCAAATGACCTGAGTCGTATGTGAAAAGCGAGGACACGGGAAATGTGAATTAAACTGAGCAGAATGCTGAGGGAAGAGTTACAAAAATCTGCTAGTACTGAAGCTGTGCCTGAGTTCATGAGAAAGGTCCACACTCCGGCAAGAACATAGCTGAGAACATGATGGAGGCTTGATTGAAGAAGTGGTTGCAGCTGGTGAAGCTCTGCTCAGGTTTCAAGGCACCTGTCTTCACTCCTGCAATGAAGCTTTCTGTGTGTGTGTGCGCGTGTGTGTGTGTGTGTGTGTGTGTGCGTGTGTGTCTGAAAGCGAGAGAGAGAGAGAGAGAGAGAGAGAGAGAGAGAGAGAGAGAGAGAGGCAGAGCAAGCAAGATGGGAATAGAGGTAAATGGAAATGGAGGGTGTGACAAAGTGAAGGTCTCATGGACCCATGGACCCAAAAAGCCTGTTTCATCAGGCTCAGGATCTCACAGTGTTTATTGAATCCTGTTATATGTGCATGCCTTGCAGCCGAAGACAAGTAATGACAAGCCTGCATCTTTTTCTTTATCAGATCAGCCAAAAATGAACTCTAAGGTTTACACAGTTCAGTGTTTACCAGTTGCATATTACTGTACTGTATATACGCCCACCGTGTTTCAGTGAATGCTTGCTGAGTTAGGCAAACAAACACTCAAATTTAACGTAGAGAGATTTATTCACTCATCTAAGAAATATTAAAGAAAAAGAAGTGCATGATGTACCTGTTTTGTGGCAGCTCAAGTACATCTATATAAAAGAAGTAGAACTGACTGATGTTAGTGTTATATTAAAACCCGACTTTTATTTAGTAAACTTAAATTGTAGTAGAGAATAAAATAGCTTTAGACCTCTTATAACAGACTTTCTCAGAAATGTATACTCTAATGAATAACAACAAATTATCAGCATAGAAAGAATCATTAGAAATGATGTGAATTATTACTCTACCTAGGCTTACTCACACATTAGGTGGAAAGGACACTGTGGATGTGTATCTGCATTCAACAGCATGATTTAGACAGAATACTGATACAGTCAGCATAATTTTCCTTTTATGCAGATGCAACTAAATACTTTCTGTTGTAGATGCACTTTTTTAAATCACACAGATTTACAATTAACTGGACATTATAACTGCAGATATACATATGTTGCTATGTAAAGATACTATATATGACACCTTTTACTTTCATGACTTAGCCTTTGGATGAAATGGTCATGCCAAGATGCTCTGCACTGTTTACAGTTACATGGTGAATGCAGTTAAATTCAAAAAAAGTTTACAAAGAGCTGTTTTAGGGTCTTTACCTTACAATATAAAGTGTTTTGAGGTGACTGTTGTTGTGAATTGGCACTACATAAATAAAATTGAATCGAATTGAAAGATCTAAACTATCAGATCATAGTTGATTGTTTCAAGATTTTCAAATTGTTCCTCTTACATCATTCAGTGGGAACAAAATTTAAGTATTATTGACCCAAAATTTTTTAAAGGAGGTTTGGCCACATGCAGGAAAAAAAAAAAGGCTGTGTGGAGACACAAATCTCAAAGGCATGAGCTAACATCTTTCGAACAAATCTAAAACAGAAAGCTTCTGCTTCCAGATAATGACATCACCCTGTGTTTTGAAATCTGAGTGTCTTTGTTTTGGTGGTGGGTCTAGGTGTGCATGTTAGTGCCATCCCCACATTTATAAACAGATTAAGAGAGTGAAAGTGAACTTAAAGGCAAAATGGTAGAGTGCAATCCACAGTTCTATCCAGTTTCCCCAGAACTATTGAGATAATTGTTATTTAACTAATTTATGTGCACCTGTTTCATTTCAGTTCAGTCTGAGCGTCTGTGCTGGTTTGTTGCTCGCCCTTGCTTCAATTTTCAGTGTGCAGCAGAGGAGATTTGCACACAGTGACCCTGGTGCCTCAGATATGGCATCTTTAAAGAATTTTCTAGTGCAAAAGAGAAATAATTAAAATTCTATTGAAGGTTGTTTTAAACATGGCAGAAACAAAACTTTAGGAATTCAAATTTCATCCATCATTTTCAAGTAATCTACAGTGTGCAACATTTAAACTTTGTGCAACACATTGTGCAACAACTTCAGCTAAACTGAATTGTCTTTTCTGTTTGCCAGGAATTTGTAGGGAGTATCCAGAATCAAACATTTTACTGCTGATGTGAATAAAATTAATGATATTCTGCCTATGTTCTATTTGAATATGTGCAACAAGTAAAAAAAAAACAACAAAAAAACATGCTGTGCAGGTCTCATTAGCTCATTGATGCCTTATTTTAAATAGTTGGTTTAAATAGTTGGACCACTTGGGTGACATACAGAGAGGACACAAATTGCAACGCTGCAGTCTTTCCACTCCTACATAAATCACTGCAAGACAGAGCGAGGAGGGAGAGTCATGACAGAGAGGCTAATGGAGCAAGGAGCACAACCATGTCATCTCTCAGACAGGTTTATAAAGCAACTAGTATACAAAGTTTAGACTTCTTTCCGCCCACGTTCTGGAACTTACTGGCAAACACACCAAGGCAACTAGGATTAGCATACAATATACAATGAAAATGTATTGGCAGAAGTCCATATAGCTGGGAAACCCTTTTTCTTTTGTTGTGTCCACAAAAATATTCAGCTCTAGAGAAGTAAGATTTTCACAATACGAACTATAGAAAATGTCACAGGGTTTTTTTTTTTGGTATCAGTCCTTTACTTTTGTTTTAAGTCTAGAAATTAGTAGCACTTTCTATTACAGCCCAGTAATTATGTGGTAATAGTGGTGTAATAACGTGACAACTAGAAACAGGAATAGACATTTCTACATGCAGCACTGATTCCTGATTGTTACAGAGAAATGACCACATGTTTCCAGGCAATCATCACACTTCTTGAAGCTTACTTTAATAGATTATTAAGATGGAATTGGATACACAGAATCTATCACGTGTTTTCAGGTTTGCCACAACATTAACCATAACATTTACATTTGCTAGTTATGTGTAAACAAAGAAGAACACTGAGCACATAAGATATGATTAATACCAGCATTATAATATGGTAATGCTATCCTAATATGTTATAGCATCAACTAGTATTACCTTATGATTGTGAGGTCTCTATCACAAGCCAGTATACAAAAATTCTAATGCACAGGTATTACCATTTTATTGCTAGTGGGTTATTATATTATTAACAATATATTACGTTACGAATTGGTTTTATTTATTGTACATAAGTATTCCATTTTGAGCCACTTTATACTTGTACTTCTCAATATTTAAAATATTGCTGTATTACTGTGTTTATTTTCTATTCAGCAGCTTAATTGCTGGTTACATTTCAGATAAAGACACATTAGAGGCAGATAAGAACTTTATCACATAATATCCTGATCTTAGCAATACAATACATTGTTGACAATTATCGTATTCCCATTGAAGTAAAACTTATTAAGAATAATTTAAGATTGAGCTAATAATAATGAGTGTTCCTTCGTGTGATTACCCTTTTCTTCACATTTAGGATGAAATGGGGCTTTTTATTTTCAAAGTCAGTGCATAACAAGATAAATGACACTTCACTCCTGAGTATTGATTCCTGTGTGCCACAAACAGATGCTCTGTCATTGGCGGTGACACACAATCATATTAAGCTGACAACAAGGTGAAGGCCATGTTATAACTGAATGACAGTTTTGCTCCTCTCCTCTAGATACAAATTACCTTTCAATTCTTTACCTTCCTCCTCTCCCTTCCTCACACACACACACACACACACACACACACTCACACACACACAGAGCTTCACATCTGTAACAGCGGTTACAAATCATTCCAGCGTTAGTTAATAATATAAGATGTATTAAGGAAACAAATTCATATTGCATGATGTGTTGATTTTAATTTTGTAAGTCTTCTGTTTATGTAAACGTGATTTTCCATTGTTGTGTCTATTATGGGTTATAATTTGAAGCTGCATGACAATGTGCAGACTGTCGAGTCCAGCTTTCCACTCTTGTTCCGCCTGTTGTTTCAGTGCTCTCCAAACAGATGCTCCATCAAATCTCTTTATACTTGGGTGAGCAATGGGAGTTACGCACTGTCACTTTGTGGCCTCCATTCAGCGACACCCAATGTATAAGCTGTCATTCACCATGATGGGTTTCACGAGTATGTACAACGTGTATGTGCCTGCCTGCTCATGAACATATGCCAGTTCTTTTTTTTTTTTCTTCATCTCTTGTTGCAGCTATTTGGAAGTTTGCTGCAAATTCAGTCTGCCAGTATGTGTGTATGTTTATTCCCATCTGGTCTTTATCCAAAAATGACAGCACTTCAAAACATTAACCTCATATGAAGTCTCATGTGACCTTGCCTATATTCATCAAAACTTCCTCATATCAAGTTGTCTTTCAGCCAGCCATTAGGATCTTGATATCAGGGCTGGTTTTTCCTTATCAATGCCCATCTCTTTACAAGGTTGGGTTGTTCTGGGTTGTTAGGCTTCAACTAATAAGACTCTTCTATATTATGGAGCATCTGACTGTCATGAGAAGCCACAACAACATTATCTGTACTCAGAGGAATCATAAAAATATCAAAAGAATCAGCTGCTCCTCGAGGAAGGTCGCAAACTGTACTTCAGCAACTCCAACAGTTACCAAAGGCAGAGCAGAGGCCCGATCCTGTTTACAATAAAACTCCTTGTAGTTTGAAGAGTAGCAGCATGCACATTTTTAAACCTCACACAGTATCTTTGCTGTATCCTATGTCTCTCTCAGGCAGGCCAACTTCCACTTTACTCATTTATTATTTACATACTATATATATATATATTACATGTAGTGCTTATGTAACGTATGTAATGTAAAGTAATGTTTATGTGCTTCACAGTGAGATTGTGTAATTTATGCTTTTTCTGGAGTTTATTAAAATCATCTTCTTTCCTTTGACAGTATCAGCCTGTTCCACCCTTTCAGTAAATAGAGAATTACACTCGGAGATATATTCAAACACAAGCTTCTTGTGGACGGCTACCCTTTGCTCCTTTGATAAATGACTTACATTTTTGCACCTGAGCCCCACTTTCTCCATCAGGATCACACATGGCGTCTGTTTTGTACTGTTTGTGTGAGCATGGCCTCATATGGAAATGTGTCTGGTGCATCATTCTAAATCTATTTCATAGGCGTTCAACCTGACATATTTAGTAACTTTGGGAACTTTGGAATCTGCAATAGAAATTTCAAAAATGTATTTGACTTTTGCTGTTGTGGGTCTCAAAAAGAGCTCGCTGGGACCCACAATCTTGGGGTGTAATATGATAAGTGTAACAAACAGAATAAGGTACTGTATGTTGACACAACACAGAAGAGCATTTCCAAACCCACAACATGTCAAACCTTGAAGCAGAGGGGCTACAGCAGCAGCAGCAGCAGAAGACCAGACCAGGTGTCACTGAGGCTACGATTTGCATGGGCTCACTGAAACTGGACAAAAGAGGAAAAACACTGGCTGGTCTGATGAGTCTCCATTTCTGCTGTCACATTTAGATGGTAGGGTCAGAATTTGGTGTAAACAAGCATGGATCCATCCTGCTTTGTATCCACAGTTCAGGCTGCTGCTGCTGCTGGTGGTGGTGGTGTTACCTAAGCATTATTGCTAACCATGTCTAGTTCTTTATGACCACAGTGTAAAACTCAAAACATCTCAAACTGGTTTCGTGAGCATGGCAGTGAATTCACTGTAATGAAATGGCCTCCACAGCCACCACATCTCAGTCCAATAGAGCACTTTTGGGATGTGGTGGAACAGGAAAGTTACATCATGGATGTGCAGCTGGCACATCTGCAGCAATTGCATGATGCTATCATGCCAGTACGGACCAAGATGAGGAATGTTTCCAGCACCTTGTTGAATCTGTGCCATGAAGAATTAATGCAGCTCTGAAGGCAATACACAACTTCAACAGGGTCTAGCCAGGTGTAACTAGTGAAGTGGTTGATGAGTGTACATGTAGTACAAGCAACGAAAAAACAAAAAACAAAAAAAGCAGTCACTTAAGATGATAAAATAGGATTTTCTCACTAGCCTGGAGTGGGCAGAGTGTAACTGGAAAACTTGCTATCATGTTTTTTATTCTCTTGTGTGCAGTTGTGCTGTTGTTTCTGTTGTTAAATCTCATCACCCACAGTACAAATGAGGCAAATATAGTTTGGGAGTGTAAAACCCTGAAAAGGAAAACACCCTGAAGTTGAAAATGATTGCTGCTGCTATATTTATTTAGTTTTGACTAATTTCATGTTATGGGGAAATATTAAGAAAGACAGTCTCACAGCAACATCTGACATTTTGCTGACACTGGCAATCACAGCAGACCAAAAGATGACTGTAGAGAAGCAATATGTGCTGCATTTAATGAACTGAGCAAGCGTGTGCTATATTTTTGTTGAATGTCTCTAAACTTTCAAACAAAAGCTGCAAAACCAGTATAGTTTTCTGAGAGTGAATTCGGGACACTGTAATTGTGTTTTAATTTTATGATGCCATTCCTGACATGAAATGTATAAAATCCCTCAAATTTTGAGTCAAAGCCATCATTGACACAGTGTTTAGTGTGCAGATGTAGAGCGAGTAGTCGTTTGTGCAGTACAGCTCATTGTTTCTCTTGACTGTGCCTGTACTCATGACACAGTCTGTCTTCAACACATCTGTCTTTACTCATAGTGTATAAAGCTGACATCATCTCCACACATGCAAAGCCTTGCACACACACATCCAGCCTCCCCTCAGCACAGGGCCTGTAGATGCTTCAAGAGCATGAGGATGGAGGAGGGGTAAATAAATCAAAATCAACAACAGGCATCTGTTTAAAACATCTGACAGTATCCAGAATACAGCCCCAAAGCAGGCACGGCGAAGGTCAGTGGAAAAAAGGAAACACTGTATTGTCTCTCTCCGTCTTTCAGGCAAGTGGGACCAATATTTAGACATTTCTTAACCCATAAATCATTCTAATTAGAGTTAAGCTTGATCACCAAGGACACAGATAAGAAAATGGCTGAGATGTTGCACTCTGTTGTCAAGGAAACTGGTCAGTATCCTTGGAAGAGCTGAGTAAACGGCTGATCATCACATACATGTAGTATATGGAAACCTTGAGCTGCAAAATCTTCCGCTGCTGCTTCATTTAATTTATCTATTTATTTTTTCCTTCCATCTTTATCTTTACTATTTCAAGATATTTTAAAGCAAATAAATATATTAATATAACTGTTGTTTAACATGTTGCAGATTGCACAGATTAAGTCACTTGTTGCTTGTGCAGACTTATTGTGCCTGTCAAAATTGATTAAATTCTTCTTCATTGAAAACTAAAGTACTCATACACTCACTGGCCACTTCATTAGATACACCTTGTTAGTGCCAGGTTGGACCTTTTTTGCTTTCCACACTGCTTTAATTCTTCACAGCATAGATTCAACAAGGTGCTGGAAACATTGGAATCATTACACAGTCGCTGACAGCTGCACATCCATGATATAAAACCCCCATTCCACCACATCCCAAAAGTGTTCTATTGGATTGAGATTTGGTGGGGAGGTCATTTGACATGGTGTGTTATACTGCTGTAAGCAGCCATCTGAAGATGGGTACACTGTGGTCATGAAAGGATGAACAATCTTTTGATGTCCAGTTTTGATGAATCCCTGTGAATTGTAGCCCAGGTGTGTGGTCTTCTGCCACTGTATCCCATCTGCTTCAAGGTTTGACATGTTCTGTTTTCAGAGATGCTCTTCTGCATACCTTGGTTGTAACAAGTCATTATTTGAATTACTGTTACCTTCCTATCAACTCTGACCTCTGGCATCAACAAGGCATTTTCACCCTGAGAACTACCGCTCACTGGAGTTTCTCTTTTCGGACCATTCTCTGTAAACTGTAGAGATGGTTGTGTGTGAAAATCCCAATATATCAGCGGTTTCTGAAATCCTCAGACCAGCTTGTCTGGAACCAATATTCAGAGCCACTTAAATCCCCTTCGTCCCCATTCTGATGCTCAGTTTGAACCTTCAGTAGGTTGACTTGACCATGTCTGCATGACTAAGTGTACTGAGATGTTGCTATGCGATTGGCTGAACAGATATCTGTGCTAATAAGCATTTGATCAGGTATACCTAAAGTGACCACAATGTGTCTATATCTATATATTCCATAAAATTAGCTTGCTTGAAAGGGTTAATTGGTAATTGTAAAATGTTGTAATACAGCTTCTCACCTATCTTTCCCTGTGTTGCTTAGTTTTGCCTTTTCTGTGGAAAATCAGGAAACAGCACAATTTGCAGCATGGCTGCAGCACAGATGCACTTCACAGTCCAGACATGGCATCTACATAAATATATTGGCTGCCTGTGTCAGTGTGGAAGAACACAGCATGCATCAAATATTCAGTTTTTGGTACACGGTAACTCATGATTGGTGCGTGCATGACAAGTGTCTCGAACGAAACACATCTGTGAAAGAAATTGCAACACAATAATGCGAGCTGAGTAAACCCATCACAATAAGAATTATAACAGTTTCTCACACTGGAAATTGTCTTTGCTTTGGATCCCTTACAAAATATGTATTCAAAATTTGAAAATTATGTCCCGCCGTTGTCTTTTTAGGGTGAAATTTATCATTAACTCCATTTTTGCTGTGTCACTTAATGAGATTTCGTTCCCTCTGGAAGGCAATTAAACAATGGACCCTGTGTTCCCATTCCTGCCAATATTCTGACAGTCCTCCTCTATCAACACACAACTATCTAATACCAATTAGTTTCTGTCTTTTCAAATACATGCAAATTAAAGTTGCAGCAAATTAACTGGCTTTCCAGCTTATCCCAGGCACTGAAGTGTGGACCCACTGTGCTACATCTTTTATTTTGTCATTATTTCATCCCACAGTCAATGTCAGTCCATTCTCAAGGGTAATATGATGGGAGGGGGAGCAACTTGACCCCAGTTGTAATATCAGATTCAGTTGACACTGATGTAGCTGTTGATCTATTCTGTGTGACCAGGAAAAATTACAGATTTGTCTCTCTGTGGGTTACAGAGGGAGAGTCTCTCTATAGATGTAAAAATGTGATGAAAAACATAACCAGAGCACTTTCTGTAATCACAATCAGCTCATATTTAATATAACTTGCTCCCAATGATCTAGCCCCCTCTAGTGTGTAAAGAAATGATCACGTAGGAGACTGTTGCCTCAAAGGTCCTCTTTCAGATACATCCCTCATTCATCATGGATGCAACAGACTGTTTCAGTGGATTTTTCAAATATTGCACCATTTACAACATATTTTAAATTCTACAGATAATTGCTCCTAAAAGGAATAAAATCTTATTTAATTGTCAGGTTGCACCTTGGCTGTATGTTTTCTCATATCCCTCCTTACCAGTCAATTTCTGCCCTCAGCAAATATTAGTCTCTATTGTTGCATACATTTAGTTTTTCTGATCAACCATCTCCTTCATCGTCGCAGGCACCAGCTACTTTTAAACCACTAGGGGGCACTATGAATCAACCCAGCCATTAGCAAATTAGCAGGGGAGTCATAAGAGGTGGTTATTTCTTCAACAGCAGCTGTTTATTACTGAAAATGAAATCCAAAGCAAACAGGTCTGTTTGGTACCCTCCCACCCCCTGCTATTTCTCCAATTTGCCCTCATACCACTTTTTTTCTTTTCCTTTTCTTTCTCTCTTTTTACTTTTCTTTCTTTTTTTTTTTCTTCTCTAAACCAACCGGTGGTTATGTTGTCTGGAATATGCTAATCTGCTATGCACCGGCAACTCCCTGGGTGAAGATCACTTATTAAAAGCATAGTTGGGAGGGTTTATGCAAATTGAGTCAAATCAAAGCAAGCTTTCCCCTGGTTGGTTACCCCTTTGCATATATTGTGAATTTGAAACCAATATTTTATTCCTGATATTCCTTTTCGTGAAGGCTTTGGCACTGTCACATCACCTCTGAGCTCTCACCGTTGAGTATTTCATGTTGAATTCATGTTTTAGTTTTTCTTCTTTTTTTCTTTATTTATTTATTCCTTTGGTTTTGCCTCAGACAAACAGTTTGCATGCCTATAAAAAGGAGAAGTTTTATTTCCTGTTGAGTGGACTGACAGATTTGTTAGAAGGAAAAGATGGATAATATCCGCTGCGGCCAAAGGCTGCCGTGAAGTAGTCTGACACAGACACTGATTAAGCCTCTTGAGATCTGAAGGGATTGTGGGTCTTAGTTGAGAAAGAAAAAGAGAAAAGAAAAGGAGAAGAGTGAGCAGGCTAAAAAACCAAACTGCAAATTGGATGAGATGCAAGTGTCCTGTGGGTGTGTGTAACGTGGCTTTTGTGTAACTTGTTCAGGTTGGACCCACAATGAGTTTTGCTTCCTTAACTCCAGACCATTAGGTGAAGGAGTGAAGGGATAAGCAGGTCTCAGATCAACAAGAGGAAACAGCACTGGGGATAATGTGCTGCATTGTTTTTGTGGCAGTGTTGACATCTGATTCCTGGTCATTATTCAGGAAAAAGTTGCACACTTTCTGCAACAGCTGGGCCCATTTTGCATACAGCCACATACTAAGGAAGGACCTAATTGGACCTCTTTGACATGCATATGGGTTTATGTTTATAGCACAGTTATGCCCTTTAGCTCACCTCCTGCTGCGCTAATTTAGAGTGCAAAGGTGAGGCCTCTATGCTCCATAATTTGTCCGTAAATTAAGTAAAAGAGCAGAGGTCAATATCTTCCCTGCAGGTAAATATGCAGACACTGCAGTCTGGTGCTGAGTACTAAATATCACCAGGTGTCCCTTTTGCTGGTTTAGATTGCAGGAACATTGGGATTTTTCAGCTTGAAGGGGCAAAGTTTAGTTCACAATACCCAAGCACCAAGACTGATTAAAAAGAATGACTCGTTCATGCTTACAAAGGAGCAAATGCACATCTTACAGACTCCTAAGAGTTAAATGGAGACAAATTTTTACTACATTTATGTTACTGCTGATGAAGACAAATAATGAAAACGATGGTGGCACAGTAACAACTATATTGAATCCATAATTCCACTTATGTGATGTTTTTGATGACGTACCTTAAACTTCTCCATCATATAAGAGGTGAAACATGTTCCCTAGAGTATAACTGACATAGAGAGTAGATCTAAAATCAGTGAAAAATATACCTAAGATGATAAAGATTCTATGTTATTGTCATTACATATGCAAGCGTACGCAACGAGATTCAGGAAATCTTCATGTTTGAAATGATTATGTTTGGATCCTGCTTCATCCAAACATAATCTTAGATGAAAATGACCCCCGAATCTATTTTGGAGCTTTTGAAGCAATACTAACCAAATACAGGCAGATTTATAGCA
>JAMQGT020003708.1:0-22755 GCA_024447675.2 Pterophyllum scalare | reverse complement strand
ATGTTATGTGTAACCTACTGGTTCAGTTAGGTATTGCTGAGGCACATGCAGCGCAGCATCGGCCATTGCTCTGATATATGAACGCAGGAGGACAGGGACTCCCAGATCCCACAGAGGTAGATAGCTGCAGCAGTGCACTATGAACCATACTGCTTAAAACTTTGAAATACTCTGTGGTCACTTTGTTTCCTTTTTCAGATTCTCTGTTTCCTTTTTTTCTGCATTTAGGAGTAAGATTCAGCAAGGTGAGCTTGTCTCAGCTGGGAGTATAAATTGTTGTGGGCCTGTGTGATGTAACAGTTTGTGTAGCCAATGACCAAAAGCACCAGCCATAACCATGCGTGCGGGATCAGGAAACAAAACTGCTAAAAGCAAGATCAAAGACACACACACACTGATACAAAACAAAGGACAGAAATCTACTGCTCTACAATTACACATAAAACAACCAAAGTGATGCATTCTTCACACAACACACTTCACAGATCATCTTTGCACTCATAGAAGTCGAGCTTTCTAACCTCTAAGTTTTCCTCCTGTGTTTGATGAATATTTGTTGTTTCCCTTTTTCTGTCTTATTGTGTAGATACATTTCCTGTGTATGGATCTGGCCTGCTTGAGACCTTTTGTCTCTTCCTGCCCCTTGCTGAATTTGTTTGCCCCACTGTGCCTGCATCTGTATGACCTTTGAAATGTGGAAACTGTCCCCAGGGGGACACTGATCTCCTTCCAGTCTGACGTGCTCAAAAACCCAGCAATCTTGATCCCTCCGATCCCTTCCCACAGCTTGTAGCCAAAGTGCAAGAACATAGATTGGCCCGTAAATTTACAGTTTTGCCATCATGCTCATTTATCTCTTTACCACAGCAAACCAGTACTGCACACACATCACTTCAGACTCAGCCCAAGTCTGTCTCTCTATCATCTACTCCACTCCACTCCCACTTATGAACACGATGACTCCCCACTTGAGGGATTGAGTCATCCACCCAGTCTTGTGGAGGATCGTGGCCTCAGACTTGGAGGAGAGTCTGTTCTAAATGCAGGTGAGTGCTGCTCATTCTGACCAAAACTAATATATCTGCAGCCAGGTTCCTCACCGCTGCAGAGGCCTTTAAAGTTTCTGTAGCATCACATAACCACAAATTACTTCAAGGGAAGGAGACCTTCACTCTTTTATTTTGGAATGATTGAAAATGTGCATCATTAAACTAATGTCATGTTCTGAGTTCCTTTTTGTTTAGTTCTGTTTTGTTGTAATTTTGGGTTGTGTTCTTATAGTTTGATTTTCTCAGTTTTGTTCTTTGTGTAATGTCTGTTCCCCTTGTCATGTTTTCTGTGTTAGGTCTGTGTGTGTTATGTTGGTCACTTCCTGTTTAATTTTGACAGTCTTGTGTTCCCTGTGCTTTGTGTTCAGTTTGCTTCCCCTTGTCATTAGGTTCATTTGGTTCACCTGTTGTTTCCACTCTCCCTGATTTCCTTGTGTGTATTTAAGCCCTCAGTTTTCCTCTGTTCCCTGTTCGGGTCCTCGTCATTTCTACGTCTATGTTGCCGTCTGCTGTGTGTTTTGTTTTGAGTTTTCAAGTTTGGGGTTTCTTTGTGTTGCTGGCTCTTCACCAGCCTGTTTTGTGTAAAGGTTTTATCAATAAAATCTATGCACCAAATCTGCGCTCGCTGTGTCCTTCACTGAGGTCCTCCCTGCCTTGCCTGCACCAGCCATGACAACTAACTAATTAACTCCAATTTAATTCAATTCAATTATATTTATATAGCACACAATCACAACAAACAAGTTGCCTCAAGGTGCTTTATAGTGTAGGTAAAGACCCTGACAATAATTACAGAGAAAACCCAACAGTCAAAACAACACCCTATAAGCAAGCACATGGCGACAGTGGGGAGGAAAAACTCCCTTTTAACAGGAAGAAACCTCCAGCAGAACCAGGCTCAGGGAGGGGCAGTCAGCTGCTGAGACTGGTTGGGGCTGAGGGGAGAGAGACAGGACCAAAGACACACTGTGGAAGAGAGGCAGAGATTAATAATAACTGATGATTAAATGCAGAGTGGGGTATAAACAGATTAAATAAGGTGAATGAAAAGAAACACTCAGTGCATTATGGGAGCCCCCAGTAACTAAGGGAGGGTTCAGGGTCATCTGATCCAGCCCTAACTATAAGCTTGATCATAAAGGAAATTTTTAAGCCTAATCTTAAAAATAGAGAGGGTGTCTGTCTCCTGAATCCAAGCTGGGAGCTGGTTCCACAGAAGAGGGGCCTGAAAGCTGAAGGCTCTGCCTCCCATTCTACTCTTAAGCATCCCAAGAACCACAAGTAAGCCAGCAGTCTGAGAGTGAAGTGCTCTATTGGGGTGATACGGTACTATGAGGTCTTTGAGATAAGATGGGGCCTGATTATTCAAGACCTTGTATGTGAGGAGAAGGATTTTAAATTCTATTCTAGATTTAACAGGGAGCCAATGAAGAGAAGCCAATATGGGAGAAATCTGCTCTCTCTTTCTAGTCCCTGTCAGTACTCTAGCTGCAGCATTTTGGATCAGCTGAAGGCTTTTCAGGGAGCTTTTAGGACAGTCAAGTGAAAATGATCTTTCTGCTGTGGTGGTGTGACCTTTGGGCTTGTATATGATGGCAAAATAGAATCAGACTAATGAATATTCCATAAATATAGAGCACATAAAGTTTTACTATTGTTGTATTGTTTTCACTCTTGTCAGTGCCGGCGGAGGAGAGTCTGCCCTGTCTGTGGTCTCTGTGATGATATGCAACAGATGGATACTGCTAATGAATAGCTCTTTGTTACTGTGGTATGGAGCTCTCATGGGAAAACACGTCACTTTGTGTGAAGGTAGGTTTGTGTGAAGCTATTGCAGTCCCAGGTCCCCGACTCGAACCCTGCAGCTGACTCTAAACTGAATCTTGAAACCCTCAAACTGACGGCGTACGCAAGCTCCCCATGAGGTTTTGAACACGTTGCAGTGTCTCACGAAGATAAACACACAGACATACATTACGTACACACACACTCTCTCTCAGGTCCATTACTGTGTGTCTGCACGCTGTCGTATGAGACCTAACGAGCGCTTCATCATTTGTAGTGTGTGTGTGTGTGTTCCTGTACATCTATCTCTGAGGAACAATTAAAGCTTCAGTGATGTTTGAAGACATCACAACAAACATGAAGGTCAGAGTGAGACAACAGCATTCAGACTCTGACTCAGTTTATGTTCTTTCTGTTGTGTTTTGCATACAGCTGCCGTGACCCCTCTAGCAGAGACAATAGTGCCGACCCTGCTGAGTTTAGTCCAGTTTTATTGTGGTTTGGGTTTGAAAGAGTGGGAGATGCTTACATGTTTGAGCAATAATGATATTGTTGGAGGGTACGGCTAATTAGCAGCAAAAGCTCTCGGCCCTTCTCCATGCTGGACTTTGGGGTCTAATTAAATCAGAAAAACAGAGCGGAGATTTTCTCTTGATGAAAGGGTTCCTCTGAATCTCTGATGTTGTGTTTTATTTCAAGAAAACAAGGCTTTCTTTTCCCGGTGAATGCATTACGCTCCTCTGCTAATTACAGTTGTGTTTTCACAGTTGCACAGTTGCAGGCTGGTTATTGTACAAAGCAGCGCCACTGCGCTGTTCTCTGGTCCAGCCAGTATGGACAGGTGATGAGTTTGTTTTCAAATTCTGATTTACTTCAGAACCTCCATCAGTTTTCTGTCCACAGCAGCTGTAAGCTGAAATTTTCCAGGAGAGTTTGCCATTTCTGGCTTCATGAGAGGGAATTTGTCCCGGAAAAGCACTTTTGCATTCATAGCAGCAGGGATGAGGCATCTGAGGGCGCTAATTGAGATTCTTAGTCCGTCTGAATCTTTATACATCATTGCTATGTTCCCCAGGAAACAAGGTGTTGTGGGGGAGTAAAAGCATCTGTAAAGAAAATGAGATAAACTGGTCCCAGAAGCGCTATAGAAACAAAATTTGTATCAAAGAGCACGCACTGTCCCACAGAGGGGTATGCACACAGTTCAGTGCTGTCACCGCAAAGGGTAAGTGGCTCCACAGGAAGATGGACAGTATCTAAAAGTCTGGAGAGAGCAAAACACAATCACACAGTAAAACCCGAGGAGCAAATCCTTCACGCTCTGCACTTCTCCTTCATTTCTTCATCTCCTCCTTTTATTCTTTACCACTGGTTTTCTGCTCTGCCTCCATTTTCCTTCTTTAGTTTTTGCTCCATTAGCCTTCATTTTCTTTCCTCTGCCTTATATTTTCTTCTTGTGTGTGTGAGCCCCACTGGATGTGACACTGTATTCATCCAGCAGGAGGCAGCAGAAATCAGTTCATTATCCAAAGGATGACATCATCCATGTGGATTATGGAAGACAAATGAGACAGAAAGGAATTGTTCTGATACGACATGGAATACAAGAACAGCAACATATATATATATATATATATATATATATATATATATATATATATATACACAAACATATATGATATTTGATTAGACATATACTTAATCTTATGCTCACATAGAAACCGTCACAAACAGTAATCTAACACATAAGTAACCAACCAAAACCACAGAGGAAAAAGGAAAAAGACGCAGAATAAAAAAGTTTTTTAAAAAAGAAAATTCTCCATCCATCCATTCTCTTCCGCTATTCAGGGTTGCGGGGGGACTGGAGCCTATCCCAGCTGGGATACAGAAATATATATTTTTTAATGATTACATGTTACACTAATATCTAGATTTTCTGTTAAAGAAGCTGACAAACAAAAGAAAAAAAATGCTCTTTAAACATTAAATTACCATTTTTAACCTTTAAAGATGAAATTGCAAACCATCCATCCATTCTCTTCCGTTTATCTGGGGCCGGGTCGTGGGGTCAATAGCCTAAAATGTGCCTGAAAGCTGAAGCCTCTGCTTCTCATTCTACTCTTAAGTATCCTAGGAACCACAAGTAAGCCAGCAGTGTGAGAGTGAAGTGCTCTACGGGGTGATACGGTACTATGAGGTCTTTGAGATAGGATGGGGCCTGATTATTCAAGACCTTGTTTGTGAGGAGAAGGATTTTAAATTCAGTTCTGCATTTAACAGGGAGCCAATGAAGAGAAGCCAATAGGGGAGAAATCTGCTCTCTCTTTCTAGTCCCTGTCAGTACTCTAGCTGCAGCATTTTGGATCAGCTGAAGGCTTTTCAGGGAGCTTTTAGGACAGCCTGATAATGAATTACAATAGTCCAGCCTAGAAGTAATGAATGCATGAATTAGCGTTTTCAGCATCACTCTGTTTCAAAAAGAAGAAGAAGGCATATTCACACAGAAATGATGGGAGTCAGTATCTGGAGCCGGTACAACAGGAACACCAGACTCACAGCATGAGTAACTTTTACGGCAGGAATGAGGATTGTTCCTGCTTTCTTCCCCTTTTTGACACCAGTTCTGACTCTGGTCGAGGTGGAGCTAATTTAATAGGTGATTTAACATTAAATTAACATTAAATCCTGTTTCGTGAGATTATCACATGCTTTCGATCTAAAATCTTGATCTTTAACCCCAGCTGTCACGCGTTCAGTAAATAGGTGGTGTCTTTCTTTAAGCAGGCTGCAAACACAAGTCAGTTCATTTCATTCATTCGTTCATTCATTATGAACTCCAGGAGTGTTTTTAACAGTCGATATCTGGAAACTTTCTGTCTGACTGGTTTGATTTCAGCCATTTTTTTATTCTGTCCTTTATTTAGACAGAAACAACAAATGAGTGAAAGGAGAGAAAGAGGTAAATCCTCTCTGAGTCCAGCAGCCGCAACACTGAGGATTATGAACGGCTTAATATAGAAGCTTAGTGACACACACACACACACACACACACACACACACTGCTCTGCATCCTCTCATCTCTGATCTGATGGGTACACAGTTTCCATCCACCCATCCATCCAGCTGCAGCCTCGACCATAAGTATATGGACGGTTCCATCCAGCCTGAAGCAGCCAGCCTGGGCTGCTTTGAGATGAGCAGGTTTCCATAGTGTGGGGACACAGACCTTTGACACCTGGAGCCAAAAGGTTAGGGTCAAAAACGTGGCTGATAAAGAAAGCTCTGTTACAGCTGGAAAATTTCATGTTCAAACACAGTCATCTGACACCTTCAGAGACTCTGAGGTCTAAAGGTTTAATAGCCATTTTCTCCCTCCAGGCCAAAACCTAAACTTGATCCTGCCTTCAGCTTCACCTTCATTACAGTTTTGTTGTATGTGGCACTGTTACACACAGTCTGAGTGCAGCATATACTCCTGAGCCGCAGGGGCACGCTGAAAGAACCTATAAATTCACCAGATGCAGTCAAAAATGTTCTTAAAGTTGAAGAATGACACTCGCTGGATCTTTCTGTGACATTTGGAGTTGTTCTGTGCACTATATCCACTGTGCAAAACTTGCTTCTCTCTCTGTTGCTCCTATCACCAGAGTAGGACCACGCAGAGAGTCTCCCCTGCGCTGAGAAAAGGCTGCTGGCATGGCAATCAGTGCCCCAAAGATATCTGCATTTGCTGGCTGCTGTGAGTGCTGCACCCCTTTGAAAGCTTTCTGGGATTTCTTTTCCAGGGCTTTTGGTGTCCAGTATCAATAAAAACTCACTTGTATTCATCAAAATTGCATGTTTACATGGAAGTCCTAACTTCTCCCTGAGCTTCTTACATGCAGTTTGTCCTGTCTGCAGGATGGCAGTTTACAGCTGCTATACTGCAAATGTAAAGACGCAAATGCTCATTGTTATTTTGCCAGTTTGTGTGAAGCTTTCAAAATGTGATTTTACAAGGTGTCATAAACTTGTAAGTTTTAATATATATATATATATATATATATATATATATATATATATATATATATATATATATATATATATATTGATTCCTCTCAAATGTAGGATTTTTTTTGCTTTTTGCTTTTCAATTGATAATACTCCAAATATTTTCAGTGAGTGGCAGCTCTGGACACCTGAACTCTTTCTCTACAGAGCTGTTTTGGTCTGCATGCAGAATATGGTTTTGCATTGTTTTGCTCAAATTAGCGAGGCCTTCTCTGAAAATGTTATTGGGATGGCCGTATACAGTGCATGCTGCACCCTAACCTGTATATCTCAATCAGCGATAATGGTGCCTTCATAGATATTAAAGTTACCCATGCTGTGTGCACTAATTCAATTCTATTCAATTTTATTTATATAGTGCCAAATCACAACAAACAGTCACCTCGAGGTGCTTTATATTGTAAGGTAAAGACCCTACAATAATTACAGAGAAAACCCGACAGTCAAAACGACCCCCTGTGAGCAAGCACTTGGCGACAGTGGGAAGGAAACACTCCCTTTTAACAGGAAGAAACCTACAGCAGAACCAGGCTCAGGGAGGTGCAATCATCTGCAGTGACCAGCTGTGACTGAGGGGAGAGAGAACAAAAGACACACACTAATGCACACCATACCATCACAGATGCTGGACTCAAACTATTTACTGATGAGAATGCTTCTCCTCTTCATCCCGTGTGTCAGTGAATAATTTCATGTTTTGATTGGTCAGACCTCAGGATGGTTTTTACTTAAATGTATTTTTAAAGATGCAGGAATGAACGGTGTTCACTCACAGTGGTTTCAGGTCTGTTCCTGAGGCCGTGCAGAGATTTCCACTGCAGTCTGTTTTTAGTGCAGTGGCAGCTGAGAGTCCAAATAATCACCAACAGTCAACACTGGTTTTCAGCCTTGTCCCAGGCGCACAGAGATTTCTCTGGATTCTCTGAATCTTTAATGATATTATGTACAGTACATGATGAAATCCTCCAGATCTCACCATGAGAAATGTTATTCTTAAACTGTTTAGCTGTTGGCCTTTTTTACTGGTCTTCTACAGAGTTGTAAACGCCTCCCCATCTTTATTTCTGGCAGAGCTTCTCTGGGACGCCTTTTTCCTACCCTTAGAGGATAAAGGGCTTTGGGAAGATAATCCATCAGGTGTTTTATTGACAGGATAGGGTTAACCCCCTAACCTTTCACAGCATTTGATACATGTATGCTGTCTTTGTGCCACTTCAATTAAATACAGGTCTTAAACGGGCTGTTTTTATTTTTGATGTTTTAAACTTCTCAGCTTTTTGAGAAATGGGGTTTCATTAATGCAGGCAGGTTTCATGGTGCAAAAGTGACTGATTTTCCTTTTTTAAAATGATGTGCAGAATATAATTGTAATTTTTTTTAGACGATTATGTTGGTAAAATGAACATCGTTGTAGCAGGACAACAAAAACTACAGAAAACAGCACAACAGGTTTAATCTGGTTTATGCAAGTAATGTAAGGAAGCTATTTTGTGTTGCAAATTTGGACCATAGTTTAGGCAAAGATAATGTTGCACTGAAACTGAAGTGAAAAACACTGTTAAGGCCAGGCTTGTCAAATGGACATCACTTCCATTTTGTTAGAGGGTCACAGTTGCAATAAAATAAACAATGAAAGTCATTAAATAACAATAATAAAAAAAAATCTAAATCTGATGTTGCAGTTTAAAAATAAACTTTTATTGTCGGAACCCAAAGGGACATTTTAAAGGGTTAATAATAACACACACCTGGGCCCCACTGCGGGATTTAATTTATTTTTTAAAGGAAAAAAAAGCATTTATTCCTCTCATTTCTGACTCTGTACGGGAGAAATTATCAGAAAATATGATTTAGGATTTTAGTTCACTACTAACACTTTCCCCCAGCTAAGAAAAAAAAAAAAAGAACAAGGATTAAGCTGAAGTTTTTGTCCCAGATTTTTTACCTTCATCAGAACATATTTCTGAGTCATTTTAATCAGTTCAGTGATAAAGGCTCCTGTCTCTGCGCCTTTAATTCGTCTCCCTGTTTGCCCTCCCCTTTAACACTGAGTTTTTTTCTGTTTAATCCCCAATTGGGAAAAAGAGAGAGAGAGAGGTAGAGAGCCTCTGACGGACAGGGAGAGAGCGATGGGCAGAGAGATGAAGAGAGGGAGCCAGATTAGTGAAGCGAAGCTTAAAAAGAAGCTAAATTCGCCTCCCTGATCGCCGCAGGTCTGGGTTTATCCTTTTTTTCTTCAGACTTTTTTAACTCCGTTTGGATGTAAATTAACAAATTAATTGATCGATGACTCGGCGGCATCAAGGAAGAAGAAAGGTGGATTAATTTCGAGGCGAGATGCGGGGAAGTTGTTGGTGAATCAGAAGAAGAGCGGCTGATGAGGAGGAAACTGATCAAAGCGCGCATCGACTGAAGATGATCATCGCTGTGCGGCGCTGAGAAGCAGCGAAGATGTACGAGGAGAACCGCCGAAGTAAGCGCTCAGTGAATGTGTCAGGGGAGCACTTTGGTTTTACAGCCAAAGTTCAGATGTGTGTTTCAGTCAGAGGGAAACAGCTGGATTTTCTGCGTGAAGGTCACAGCTGCTGCGATTAATCGACTCCAGTCGGGTTTTTATTTTTTTTCACAGCTGATTTGGCTTTTATGTGTTCCCTGCAGAGTTATAGGAAATGCAGAAGTGATCTGAAAATGATAATTTACCGAACTAAAACCAAGACAGAACAGATTCAAAGGGAAATTTTTTTAAAAAAAATGCTTCAAATACACAGAAAGAAAAGTTTAAACGACACAACAGTAAATGTATGACATGAAATCAGCTGATCCAGTTTACCATGTGATGCACCTTTGATCTCTTCCCTTCACATCACGTGCACTAAATGACCAGTTTCCAAACACCCTGTAAAGCCAGCATGCTGAGTGAGGGTAAAGCAGAGATCGTTAATGTCATGTTGAAGGTACTGAACAAGACCTTCAGCTTTTCTGCAGAACAAGCTCTTCAAACTGAAGTTTTGGCCACTTTGCATGCCTTTGCGGTCATATCTCAATTGTAGTGCTTTTATCGTTGGTCTTTGTGGTTTTTGTGTGTCTCTGTGTGCTTGTTGTAAATCTTTTTAGACTAATTTGTTTGGTCTTAAGATGCTTCGTGCTCGTTTCATTGACTTTTTCCATCACAGGCTCTGGTCACTCTGGTTCGCTGAGCCTGAGCTCAACTCCGCCGAGCAGGTCGTGTTTTTGGTAGTGTTTGCCTGTGTGCGTGTCGCTCTGCCTGTGAACACAATAGCTCGAAAGGTTTAAATGAACTCTGAATGAAACTTTGTAGGCATGCAGAGTGGGGTCATGTTAACAATCCATTCAAATTTGGCTTAGATCCACCAAAGTCTTCAAGGTCAACTTCATAATTTGTTGTTCAAAAATTGGGAACAAGCTTTTTAACTTAGAAACTATGATTCTTACACGTGCTGTGTGTGTATTCAACATATAGAAAATTTAAAAATGAAAAATATCACACCACATTTGACCTCTGACCTCTGCTTCAAGGTCAAGAGATTGATCTGAAGGTCAAAGTGATAATACTGCTATATAAAGTGATTTAAAACTATGTTTCTTATGTCATGGTCCTGGGCCGGTGGCCCAGTGTTTTTTATTATCTTTTGTAGTTTTCCTCAGTTTGTTATTTTTGTTCCGTGTTTCCATGTGTCAGGTCTGCATCCCTGTTTCCCTGTTTGACTTCCTGTTTTATTTTGATAGTCACTTGGTCTCTGTCTGTCATGTTCAGTTTTGCTTCCCTTGGTCTTGTCAGTATGATTAGTAGTTCCTGTGTTTCCCAGCTGTTCCCACTTCCCTCGTTATCTCCTGTGTCTATAAGTCTTGTGTTTTCTATGCCCGTTGTTGCGTCATTGGTTGTTGTCTGCTGTCCTGCCTGTATGTCTGTTTGTGTAAGTCAAGTCCAGTTAGTTTCACGCCCCCCCCCCTTAGGTGTATGCCAGGGAGAGCTCATGTCCATTTATGTAAGATTAGTGTAAATGAAGTTTGTGAGTGACTTACAACCTTCCTGGAGTCTGCATTTTGGGGTCCCCCTTCCTGCCTGCACAGCGGCCAGCCGTGACACATTATTTGTATTGACAGCATATAGGCATACAGGGAATTATATATGGGGAGTTTAAATATTACATCACTTTGGACCTCTGACCTCTTCAAGGTCAAATAAGGTCAAACATTCATAAAGTGTCTTTTATCTTTAAAACTCTGCTTAAAAGTCTGCTGCCTTTGTTTTTATTGGTAATATTTAGGAAATGATGCCGGTATGTGGGGGATTCTAAATGTCACATTTGACCTCTGACCTCACTTTTACATTTCACATCTGCCATTCTTTCAAGTTGTCCCCAAAATGTGTTACATCTTTAAAGAAGGCATTGCCAAGAGAAAGAGAATGAGCTGCCTAGTTAGAAGTATACTGCAGTATCATGTTATATAATGAGCCCAAGTTATTCACGTCCAGATATTTACAAATCAGCACCAGGTAACACGATGTTTGTCTTTGACAAGCAAGCGTTATTTTCCAACACTTTTCACTGTAAAACAATAGAAAATTTCCATTATTCCCATCAAACTTTGCTTTTGTGGATTTTAGAATGATTTTTTAAAATTATTTTTTGGTTGAAAATTGTGTAATACTTGAGGAGATTCTTGAAACATCAGCAAATTCTTCTAAACTCTTGAAATTTTGTGTTTGATCTGAACAGTTAAAGAAAGATTTGATCAAATTGGGTTTTCTCCGGTTTCCTCCCACAATCCAAAGACATGCAGTTATTGGGGTTAGGTTACCTGGTGATAGGTGTGAGTGTAAATGGTTGTCTGTCTCTCTGTGTTAGCCCTGCCACAGGCTGGCGACCTGTACAGGGTCATAGACAAAAGTGGAAATTTGTTACCGTGTCATCCGTTACCTGCTCCTACATAGTGTTTGTGTAATCAGAGGAAACATCCGTCACGCTGCCCGTATCCGACTTCACTGCACTACAAACGCCTTAAAGTACATTTAAAAAGAACAAAGAAAATTAATATATACAAAACACAAACCATTCCCTTTAAAGTAAGTACTTCTCAGTACCTTGATGGAGGTTTGCACTCTGAGTGCTTCCTGTTTGTGAATCAGCTGATGATAAAAGAAAATTAGATGTACTGAATAACTTTTAGTTTCAGCCTCACAGTTTCATGAGTCTCAGTCTCATGAGAAAAGATTAACTTTCCTGAAGGTTTCTGTCTATGATTAACATGAAACAGAAAAATCTTGACTTAAAATAGATTTTACAACAAATGAGCTGAAGGAAAAGAATTGCATAGTTCAGAGCTAAAACCCAGATTTAAAGTAGAATTAACTGTGGGTCTGCAGCTCTTACGGGTCTTGGTCTTTTCATTGTGTCCAGTTTGTGATCCAGGCTCGACCAGCAGGACAGTGTGCTGTTAGCGCTTGACTTAAAGGGGATGTATTGTGATTACTGTGTGGAACATTGCTCACTGGGCAAACTGGGCTGCCCACTGAGGTGTAGAGGATGTGTCAGAGATGTGCCATGTGACTGGAGCAGGGGAGGTTCCTTATATGTGGATCTGTGGCTGTACATGTTACTGATAAGTGGACTGAATCAGGTCCTGGAGGTCCTTGAAGGCAGAGGACCACTCATAGCTGTAGCCTGATCAGCTTTACTGGATTACAGTGATCTGCTCTGTTTGGATGCATCTGTGCAGCAACTAAAGCCGTTGGATTGTGTTTATTGTACTTTATGTTGGGTTTCTAGTTGTGGTGCAGTTGTGCATTGCTGCCACTCTACACAAGCACTCCGTGTGCACACGTCACCCCTAGTTGACTCTTCTTAATAAAGCAATCCTCAGATATGGAGACCCTGAAATTCAAAGTGTGGCGATTTAAAAAGGATCATTCCACTTTATTTCAGGTTATACAACTTCTTGTGTACCTAAAGCTCTACAAGATAGACATTGAAAGTAAATATAGCAGGTTGATTGGTATCAAAATGAATGCTTAGAAAAGTAAAATGCAGACTAAGAAAACATCTTTAAAATCTGACACCAGCTGCAACACAGCCGAATATCAAGGTGAGCTGCATACAGGAGCAGGCAGCTTTTTCAGTCCAAAAGAACCCCAAACAACATCACCCTCGGGCAGAAAACAAAAAGCAAATATTATGTCTAAACTCCAAGAGCAGATTTATTCTTTTTTTTGTTATATCGCATTGAGCATTACAGAGACGTCACATCAAGCAGGAACCAGAAATAGCTGCAGAGATCAGATGGTTCTCCTCGGGGACAGTGGTGGACGCTGATCAGCTGGTCATCTCTGGAGTTGGGCTGTTACTTCAAGGATGATTTGCTCTCACTTGATGACATAATGATCCACAAAGAAAAAAAAATCTGATTTGGTATCATCATTTTTTTATCCAAACTGAGCACATCTAACAGCACCTGCTTCTCTGTGCATGTGTTTCCTGATTGTATGAGTATGTTTTTGCTGCTCTGCATTTGGAGCATGTCTCCTTTAATGTTTGTGCTTTTGCTTGTTTATGTTTTCTCCTTGGGGGCCTCATATTATTTACACTCAGTAACGAACAGTCACACGTGAGCTGTAGCTGATTCGTTCACACACTTATTTTAGTTTGTGCAGGTAAACAAACAGCAGCATAAAAAAACAACAGTGGGTCAAATAACTATCTGTGTTTTGGCAGGGTTTTCTATCAGTGGTACCCAGTAAAAGTTACTCAGGTCTGCAGTAGACTGATGTGTGTAGTTTAGATGTGTGTGCTTCTGAAACTGACTTTCACCTTCAGGTGCTTTTAGATCACTTGAAAAGACATTAAAGATGCTTTTTAAAGGTAATATTATTACACTTGTGTACCCATTTGTGCACAACTTTGCTTGCGCTATATTTGCACAAGGATTGTATGTTGAACATAAATCCACAACGTGACCCCTTCAGGTTTATGTTTGAGCAGTTCAAGGTGAGTTTAAGGTGAACATCGCTGGATGCATTATCCACACTGCAAGTGGAGGGAGATGAACTCGTATCCATTTCACTCTCAACTGTAGTCTTCAAATCCCCTTGAAAACTCATCATGCAGGACTCCTAACATGTACCAGTACCAGCTGAGGTGATCACCTGATGATATGGCTTCTTTCACTGTTTCACCGTTCTCCAGTTGGCTTTAAAGAAACTGCAGCTTTCTCATGAAAGCCTTCACCAGGCTGTATATTTCATATTCAGATAGGCCCTTGCCTTGCAGTTTAGCATGTAGTTCATTCATTAGTGCAGTCACATTAACAGCAAACTCATGCTCTGCCTTCTGTTCTGTATCTGAGAGCTCTGGAATGTCCTCCCATTTCCTCACAAAACTCTTGAATTTCCGCTCTCAGACTCTTTTTAGCACTTTGCCCAGGCTGAGCCGCCTTACAGCTGTGTGGTAGCCTATGTCACCATGTTCAGACCAAAAGTTTCTGATTTGGTGCTCTTGCCCTGAATCAGTAGTAATTTCAGTATCAACATGGTTGATTTAGCATTGACTTACATTGTATTATACACCTCCTGGTGTGGCCTTCAAGAACTAACCATATGCTGAGCAAATGCTGCATATAGTTACTGAACTCTCCACTTTCTCTTGATATGTTTTTTGCACCATAAGTGATGTTTTCAGTGCCTCTTCAGTGTGAACAGTTATGAAGGCTTTGAAAGCCGATGGGAGCTGTAATGTTATTCATCTAGTTCTTTATGAAATGTGCCGTGAGGACTGAAGTAGATGTTCCTGCAGAATGACATAAACCATTATATCTGAAGGTTGAGGGATGCTGCAGAACCTCAGATCTTTGTCAGGTCAGACCTCTGAGCTCAGGTGCAGCGGGATTAACAGAGGCCACAACTTCTATCTTTTAAGAGGGACTCAGTTTAATCCACCTGATCCTAAAATAGGAGGATCTGACATCCTGCTCTCTGCTCACTGAATTAAGATGGTCTTCACAGACTTTCTGATAACGCTGTCATGGAAATGAGTATTAACACACGTGACCTCATCTGTTGCTGTGGCACTGGAGTTAATCCCTCCTTTTGTTCTGTGTGCCTGAAAGAAAGTTATTTTTAACACTGCTTAAACCCCAAGTAACCTTTAAGGTGAGCATGCAGTTTCATCCTGCCTGATGCAGCTGGACTCTGAGACACTGACAGGGTTCAGTTCTTTCAGTTCAGACAATGTGTTACTGAGGGCTCCTCGGTGTTGTCCTGAAGGATGCTCTGAAATGATCCTTTTCATAGTCCCATGTCTGATTTCTCAGGTGTCACACTTTGTTTCATCAGAAGGCGTAGAAGTCAATGTTTTAACGTCTCACCCTCAGGATGTTTAAATCTGCAGTTCTTGAAAGTCTGAAAAGCCCTGAAATCAGTTTCCATCAAAAAGGACCTACGAAGTTCATAAAGTTCTACAATTTAATCTGAGCAATTGGTCTCTCACTTGCTTTCTTTTTTGTCGATTCTTCATTCATATAGGAGAAAAATGTACGTATTGTAGAACAAAACAGCCAATGTTTGATTAGTCACTAACATGATTAAAAAAATATAATTTGGGTAATCTCTTTATTTCCTGTGAACATGATGCACACAGCTGTAAAAATATCTTTTAAAAAAACCATAGAAAAGACTTTCTGCTCTAAGCTAACTGGGTATTACTTATAAGTCCATTTTGATTTAAATTAAGTTTAGCTGCAAAGAGGTAAATCAGAGTCATAATAAAATTAATTTAATAAATTAATTTTTAATGTCAACAGCAGTGTGTTTTAAGTTAACTGTGTGAAGTCACTGCTTTAATTTTGTAAATGGGAGTACCACAAAGCACCATACTAGGTCCTCTGGTTTTCCAATTATTACATAAACATATAAATTAAAAGAAGACATTTCAAGACATAAAATACAGTGAACCACAGACCATGTGGAGGTTCATGTTCATACTAATGAAAGAAGTCAAAGAAGGATGTATCACCTTGCAGTTTCAGTCTTTTTCAGTTTTAAATGTTTTACATTATCTTATATAATCTGCATGATTCTTGATACTGCTCTATCTATCTATCTATCTATCTATCTGTCTATCTATCGATATCATTTTTTTTTTTACATAGTTTCTAACAGTTTGTCAGAATATCTTATCAGTGGCAGGGATAGTGTTAACAGCTCATTCAGGTGGCTTTCTTCTTCTTCTTAAACTAAGCTAACTTAAGTGAATTAACTAAAACTAACATCCTCTGATGCTAGAAAGGTTTAAGTTTTAGTGAACATGAGTGAATCATATGGCATTAATATTGTCTGTAAATAAAATGTAAAGAAATATTATGAAATGCCAAAAATCAAGCCTGGATTGTCTTGATTAGCTTGCAAGTTATTTCCTTGTTTTGCTTTGCATTTGCTGTTCCTTCATTATGGTAAAATGAGACAATAGTGTCATATTGTGAAAAGAGGATGACATCTTGCTACTGCAGTTGTAGCAAAGGTGACGCCATCAGAAGCATTTTTTAGTTTAGCAGACTCACTGGTTGGTTGGGTAAACGTCTCCGCCTGCAGCTGCTTCAGCTTCCTTCGGGAAACCCTGTCACTCACTGTCTGCAGCAGTCTGTGGTCGGTCCTTTGTCAGCATACAGCTTGTTTTCTCATAATGTGTATAAAATTAAATGAGGATTTTACTGGTTTTCTTTAACAATGAACAAAATATTTTTTTTTTTTGTTTTGTAGGAGCAGATCTGAGCAGCAAATCAGATGATAAACATTATCATATTGATTGGATGTACTAGAGAACCGACCACTGCTGCTGAACTGTGTTTGTGAGCAGTGAAGAAGAAAAAACTGCCCCAACATTCACTAACTGAACTGATGACCTTCCAGCTGGACCAGGCTGGAGGGTAGCGTGACACACACACGCACACACACACACACGTACACACACTGAGAGTGGGCAGTGCAAAGTAGAAAGTTAACAAGGCGGATGGAGGGTTCTGTGCGAGCCCTGGGATGCACCACTATACCACACACACTCACACGTGTTTGTGCTGCTGTCCTTGTGGGGACCATTGTTAATGTAATGCTAACCTGAAACTCTTTCACTTTTTAATGACCATGCCCACCATCCCTATGAATTTCAAAAATAGATTCACTTTTAAATAAATGTCGCTATATTAAAAAAATGTCCTGAATTTTAATAAATGTCCACACATTCCACATCATCACTTGCCAAAAGAGTCCATTTCACTTTCAAAAATAGGGGGCAGCCCCAAATTCAAAAATCTGAACACTCAACACAATTTTTAACATCTGCCTAAAAAGTAAGGACTGGATACAGTGTACTCAGAAAGGTAAAAAATCTAGATCGAAAAACACACTGTTCTCACTGGACAATTTGGGATAATTGGATAGTTATTGTTGTCCTGGTGGGTGGAGCGACTTCACCAGCTCCTGTACAGGAAATATTTAATTTCCTAAAACAAAAGTTGTCACTGTAGGGTGACTTAGCTAAGAGTGCACCAGTGAGAAGTGTTTCTAATAAACACACAGAGCTGCTGTAAATCAGTCAGTTCCACGTCTCTCTGTTAACCTGGATACTAATGTTACACTAATGTTACAGTCAGCTCAGCTGTCTGTACAGGACAAACTCAGAACTGTTTTGTTGAACCCCATAGCAAAATTGCTGGGTAGGACTTGCTGAATTCAGCGTTATGAAATGAGCAAAAATAAACTGCAATGTTATAACTAAAAATAAATACAAAGTAAATAAAAAATATGCAAATGTTTGAAAGTAATGGCGTCATCTGTTAATAAAATCAAAGGACTTGTACAGTAGTGATTGTCAGTCAAGAAATAGGCCTGTCTTTAAATCATACCCTATCATCTTTAACTCTGACGGGACCATAATGTGGGTCTTTCACGTCTATCACAGTGGACTGAAGAGTCCCAAGTTCTTCTCTCTTTAGTGCACATTTAATATCAGGCAGGATTTCCAGGTGTCCTTTATGACACGTAATGATGTAGATTAGTTAGCAAAGCTAAATTAATGACAGCAGCAACTGTAAAGCTGGCATACAACAACTTTTTCTTTATAGCAAACAGTGTGCTAGTAAGTGGCATGTAAACTAATTAGACTGCACATAGACAGTTTGTGGCATTGCTTAGAGTTTATGGAAGCATTTAATAAATGAACACGACGTGTTTTTTATACTGACTTTTTGGATGTAAATCCAAGTTGAGATCAGCACTGTTTTCAAGAAATGTGTTTATGTGGGGAACCTTTGGAGTTGGTTAGAATTTGGTCTTATAGTTTGTGCATGAAGTTGTCAACTTCGTGGGTTAATTGGTGGATTATTCCAGATGCTCCTGGGGGAGTTCAGTTTTTGGTTGATGTGCTGCCTAGCTGCCCAGTAGGCATGGGTGTAGCCTTGGTTCTTTTTCTGTTTATTTTTTTCTTATTTTCTTTTGATCAGTTTTCCAAAGGGGCTTTTTGTTTAGTTTTTTTTCAATTCCACCACCCCAATCCACCCTGAACACTCTTTCCTTGTCTGGTGAGCACTATAGATGTCATTTACCTCCAAGAGTAAGCTACGCCTCAGGAGAAAATAATATAACTGTGATTGAGATTAGCTTAGCAGGTGTGAGGGTATTTTTTTTCCCTCTGACCATAAATGTATCCATGGGTCCCACTCTCTAACCTGCATGATAAATAAAGAACAGCTGGATGCAAAAGCAATGCATTGTGGGAAAACAGGAACTCTAGGAAAGGACTAAATGGAGAGAGAGAGAGAGGGAGATGTAATCTCACTCTGTCCATCACCGGGTCTATGCGTGCATGCTTGTTTTACTATCACTGTGAGGACCTGTGGGTATACCTACCCTCTGAGGACATTTATGACTGTTTCAGGGTTTGGCTTGGTTATAGGGTTCAGTGTTGAGGTCCTCACAAGTATGGTAAGGCATCTGTGTGTGTGTGTGTGTGTGTGTGTGTGTATTCAGGTACCGACATAAATCACACACACACACACACACACACACACACACACACACACACACACACGAGATCTAGGTCACAGCTGTTCACTACAATATTTTTTTTCACCTCCTCTGGATTCTATCAGGTCTCTCCTCCTCCTCCTCGTCCTCCTCCTCTCTCGGTTCATTGTAGCTCATCTCTTTCCTCCATGTCCTCCTTCTCTCTCCTCTTTGACCCTGCAGTGAGGCCAGAAGAAAAGGAAAAACCACATGTATACTGTTGCAGATGGAGTGGCTCATTGCCAAAAAACACCTGCAGCTGAATGTGTAAAATAACACCCCGCCCCAGAAGACACATGCAAGTTTTAGGACCTTTAGGCGCTTGAAAGGCCAACCTAAGGTTAATGTTTGTTTTGTTGACACTGCTATCGGCACGTGTTCAGGTCTGCACACAGCCTTCGGTTAATTTTTAAACAAATAGCGAAAAATTAATTGACTAATTAATTTTGTTGCCCTGTTGACAATCCTTTTGTTGAATGTTGATGTGACAACCTTGTTTCCAGGTCCTGTGTCAGCTGAGGCTCTCATGCTGCCAGTTTTTGCCTGTTCTTTGTTGAAAACACAAGCGTCACTACAGCTTTCTGTTGGCTCGATTCATGTGTAGCAGGTCTACACATGAATCTGAGTGAACCGAAGTTTGTAAAAGCTCACAGTGTACACTACAGCCTTCGGCTCACAGTGTCCCAAATACCACATTTTTAAATGTTTCAGAAAAGAAAAGAATCACTCTCAGGCCAACTAAGACCTGCTACCTGTTGTTCAGTGTGGACATTCAGCCTAGGATGAGAACTTTTTCACAGCGAGTAATCCAAAGCATGCAGCAACATATTAATGCCCGACTTTGTTTTGTGGATGGATCATCTCAGATGTTCTCTTGGCTGAAGTTTGGTCCTCTTTCGGAGTCTTCTTCTTGTCGTATGATGTCAACATAAACTTCTATCCATCCATCCATCCTCCTCCGCTTATCCTGTTCAGGGTCGCGGGGGGGCTGGAACCTATCCCAGCTATCATAGAGCGAGAGGCAGGGTACCACTTCTACTGAGAACAATTTACCCTCATCACAGTATATGGTCTTTATATTTCAACCAGCTAGCTAATTCTTGCTAACTTCTAACTGTGCTAAATCTACCTTTTCACAGATGTCTGGATATGAAACTTTAGTGTAACACCTGTGAGAACAGCCACACTGATTGTTTTATTAAAACTGAAAGATTTTTAACAGTCCGAAATGTCAGTGATGCATGTGAGCGATGCCTCAGTGCTTGTTTGATTTTGGGAACTGAAGGAGCAGCTGGACCGGGAAATGGCTGATGATGATGTCTATGTGAAGATGAGAGATAATTTTATCCAAACATACTAGATTAAAAACTTTTTAGGTAATGACCTTTTCTTCTTTGTATTTTTTCTTTGCATTCTCTGTCTCCAGGTACTGGTCGCAACGGCTACGCCAAAGCAGTGGATGGGGAGGATGGAGGGGGGAGGGGGAGGAAGAGGAGGAGGGAGGAGAGGTGGATGGCAGAGGGGATAGAGGAGAAGAAGGAGGTGAGGGAGAGTAACACGGAGTGGGATCAAGAGCTGGACGGAGAGAATGAAGGAGGGGTGAGGATGACGAGAACGGACACTCTTCACTCGACCACAAGTTCGACAGGAACGCAGAGAAAACGAGGACAACACGCTAAGAAACAGGTGGGAAAACACGCTAAGACTCACCTCCTGCAGCAGAGGTCACCATGATGGCAGGTTTTCAGTTATAATGTTGTAGCTGTTAACGCTAACCATTTTTATAAAGGCAAAATAAAGTTACTGATGCTGATGTTACTGACGGGATCCTTGATGTCACTTCCTCCTCAGGTGCAGGGTACTAATCAGGTTCAGCGAGCTCCTCGGGCATTATTCTGTTTGAAACTCAACAACCCAATCAGGCGGGCTGCGCTCCATATCGTCGAGTGGAAGTATCCTTTACTGTGACCAGTTCGCTGCCAGCTTTACGCTTAATCCTTTCACCTGATGGACAGGTTAATTAGTCACAATTTAAAGATGACCTCATCTGAGTTTCCTTATTTTTTTTCCCATTTAATTATAATGTAGCTGTGTCAGATGCTCATTTTACTTGTGGCCAAAGTTTCAAATTATTGTCATGATACAGGAGAGAAAATGCAGGACAAGCAGGAAAAAAATAACCAACAATGACCCTTTAATTTGGTGTAGAAACCCCAAAATGAGAAAATTCCAGCATGAACACTGGTCCTGTAACTTTGTGGCTGAGTTACTGTGGCTTCTAAACCTATTCGGAATGACTTGTTCTTTCACAAATGTTTGTAAAGGCAGACAGAATGGGTACGTGCTTGATTTCATACACGTGGCAATGGGACTGAAAGCACCAGAATCCAGTGTTTAAGAGGGTGTCCCCAATACTTTGATCCATACAGTGTGCATATACAGAGGGCTAACTATTGAACAGGACTAGGGTGAGGGCAGAGAACAATCCTGGGGAGGACAAAAAACACCTCAGCAAAGCAAGTAGCACATTCAAAGCTGGGAGAGCAACATGGTGAGGAGGAGCAGGGGTGGGGCACAAGGAGCCAACAGAGACTAGTGGGTCAGGGGCATTATGGAGCCAAGACCTAGCTCCCGGCCTAAACAGTTTGCTGATAGTGATGGGCGTTCATCAGTGGTCATGGTTCACCAGATCCCAGCATCACACAAATCACAAAGAGAGAGGGGGAGGGGGGAGGACGACATCATTGTTATTCTCGACAGCCTTCAGTTCACTGGGACACTCTCAGATAAATCCAATTGTCCAAATTGCTTATTACTATTTGCTGAGACACGTACTTATCTCCAGATCTAATTCCCTTTTTTTTTTTTCACCTGCGAGCACATTCGTAGCTGGACTGAGAGCGTCCAGCTTGCGGCTCAGGTCCAACAGGTTACTGAGTCTGAATCTGTGCGGTTTCTGCATAGCCCATCCGTCTGGTTAGGCAGTTTCACCAGAGGCTGAACTGCTGCTCAGATTCTCTTAATTTCCTGGTAAATCAGGTATCCTCCAAGCCCAAACAGAAGAAAAGTCCCATTACCAAAAAGCCGAATGTGTATACGTCTTCCACGTCCTCAACCGACAGAGCAGCAAGACACATGGGTCTCCAGCACTGCTCCATGAGTCAACGACGTATCCGACCGGGTCTGTTCCATTATGGCAGGCGGGCTCCCCTTTCCCCGATCTCAGTAGGAAGAAAATACGATCAATAGTGTTGAGAGCCCAGTTTGCCAGGTCCATGGTGACTCAATTTCTATTGAACGATGCGTAAGAGAGGCACTTAGAGCAAGAAGCAAGCAGGGTAGATAGGGAAGGGCAGGAGAGAGAGAAAGATGCAACCATGCTCTGTGCAAGAGCAGGAAGAGAAGTCATAATAAGAGTTGGTGGGAGTCTCAAGATGCTGCAAGGGAAAGGTGCTTCAGTGCTTCCTTTATTAGCTCTTTTAACAAAGAAGATAGGACCAAAGGGAAGGAGTATCCATCTCTATACCATCCTAAACAAAGGAGGAGGAAAGGACACTGAGTGAGTGGCTAGCAGCAAAAATAATAGAACATAGTTTTATCTAATTTCTTTTTTTGTAATATATAATGGTATTTATTTTATTCAAATATTTGTAATAAAAAAAAAGAGTAGGTGAAGTTGTGCCAGAAACGTCTGTTTCTACAACCAATAACCCAAACAAAATGTTATTACAAGAACAACAACATCTCTTTCTAATTACTACTACAGCAATACTAACTGAACGAATAGACTAAAGC
>JAMQGT020003707.1:0-19359 GCA_024447675.2 Pterophyllum scalare | reverse complement strand
TAGTGACTGAAAGACTCCAGTTCAGTTCAGTTTTATTGAGATAGTGCCAAATCACAACAAACAGTCACCTCGAGGCACTGAAAGGATGAGATTGAGGATATAAAATGAGCTTCCTCCAAAGGGTGAAGAAAGGGTGGGGAGCATAAGAAAAGAGCCAGTTCAGGTGGTTCAGACATCTGACCGGGATGCTGTTTTAATGAACAAACAATGCCTTTCTTTGTACGTCTGGATATCTGACTCCTTATTTACTGTGACCATCAAGACTAAAGAGCTCTATTTTCAAATTAGAGCAAGAACAATTATAACTTGTTTTTTTTCCCAATGATATTTTCATACTTATGGATTTCTTCTCTCTTTTTCCAACCAGCATGGCGTGGGGTTCCTTCACCTGCTGCATGGCCGCCTCCGTCACCACCCTCAACTCCTACACCAAGACGGTGATCGAGTTCAGACACAAGCGGAAGCTCTTTGAGCAGGGCCTCCGAGAGGAGCAGAACTACCTGGATCAGGAGGCTTTCCACTACTTCCGGGATCGCTCCCTCCAGTCCATCTCCAGCACCGTGGAGGTCTATCCCGGCCACAGCAGCACCAGAGCTGGGCTTGTTGTCGGGGGGCCCGGCCCGGGTCCTGGACCGGGTCCAGGTCCTGGGCCAGGACGCGGGAAGATGAGAGCAGCATCAGCCTCAATAGACTTGGGGGAGAACACGGACTCACTGGGAGAGGAGCAGTGCTGAGTCACACATTGTAATGAGCGGGGTTGTGTGGGTTGGGGGCGTGGCCACACACACACGAGGCAAACTGCACCTTCACGTGTGGACCCGGCCACTAGTTTTTCCACAGTAACTGAAAGTGAAGGCGCCACTTATTTTCTGTTTGAAGGAAACAAAAGACTTACAAAGTATACGTGGATTACACAAACAATAAAAATGTTCTCTCTGTGTGTGAAGTGAAAATTAGTGTAAAGTGTGAGAAACAGACTGGGTGGAAAGTAGGTGTTCTCCTGCTTATTTTGAGGTGCTGTGTGTAGTGTTTTCACATCAATACATCGTCACAGTTTTGAAAAATGAAAAATTGTGAAATACAAAAATGGGTCGTTCTTCATCAAAACATTTTGCTGAATAGCGACCCCTGTAGTCAGAAGTGGAAATTACAGGATGGCATTAAATTACAGTGGCCCTCAAGTGCAAAACACGTTAAATATATCAGAAAATATTTTCATTGATGTTTCTTGTTTTTATTTATGTCAAATCGCAGCAATCATTTTGATGCTGAGTAACTGTCGCAGGTATTACATCATCGGCAGCTCTTGAATGTCACCCGGCCGTCCTTCTTGGCCTTTCTAGCAAGATGTTTGTGTACGACAGCTGTTTTATACTATCGCTGTAATCCCTGCTTGGGAGGATTTTAAATAACTCATAAAATAATTAACCTGTGGGCAAACAACCCCTCTGCTTTGGAGGATAAAGTGTCCTTCCTGACGGAGATAGTCAAACATGACCTGAGCTTTGGCAAAGAGGGCGAGGAAGCTACTTGAGATTGAGTCATAGAAGAGGAACCCCTCAAGATTGAACGGAGAGTTTCTTGAACCATGATTTTTCCCCAAAATGACCAAAAAATTTGTAGCCACTCATTGTCTTGCCAAGAACGCCTCCAGCTTCCAATCACCTTCAGTTGGCATGGAATACACCGACTAGTCTGGAAACTGTGAAAAGTGTGGTGCAAATGGAGAACTTCAAAGAAAAAGCTGTGCCTCAGTGCTGCAGCCAACACGCTTTAATAAGGCCTTCAAATTTTTGACTTTGAAGGCAAACCTTATCCATTTACAGTTTGCATCGCACTTTTTCAAGATTTACTGGTCTCAGCCAGTACTTGGCGATTGTCTGCAGACAAATTGTCATCTTACATGCAAACTACAATCTGCTAGCAACCAAAGCAAGGTTCTTGGTGCAGCACCCTCTTTGCAGCCGATTTCACTTAGTGACAGTCAGGGACCTCTCGCCAACCAGAATACATATTTTTCCCTTGTGACTGGTGGTTGCATCGCATCAGAAATGGCAGACAATTCTCATCCAGCAGATGGTGAGATTACATCATAATCAAACCTTTTTAAGATGGTAAGAAATACGATCACCTGACAGTTACTGACATAAAAATGTTGCTATGAAATTTAGGAACCAATATTTCTTGTTTTTGTCATTTCCTCTTTCCATACTATTCTTAGCAGTGTTGTTATGGGAATTTTAAACTGAGTTTGAAACAGAAGAAACATGGGGGAATATTTTTATCAAGGGACAACAAGTTGCTTTGAGCCCTGAAACCACTGTGGAAAGAATAAGGTCTGAGGATACGAGACTGAGCAGTGCCAGGTTCACCATGGAACCACAGAAAAGCAAAGTATAAACAGAATAAAGATTAAGATAAGGTAAGGTTTATTTGTCACATGCACAGTTATACACGGTACAATGCACAGTGAAATGTATTTTGTGCCTGCAGCCGATAATAAGTAGTAAAAATATATAAATAAGAAGAACTGAACCAAGAATTATTCTTGGTTTGTTCAACAGTAACAATAATTTAACCACAGTTCACAGTCATAAAGTCCTAATTCTGAATGTCCTTTGTTGAAATATTCCCATGTCCTCTTCCAAGAAACATTCCTATCTTTTCCATAAAGTTAAAGGTTGTTTTTGTGTGTGTTTTGCACCTCAGGGCCACCGTAGCTGAACAGCAATATCTAACTTTAGCTAACATTAGCCACATATGCTACTTGTCACACCAGACCGAGTTAAGGTGTACTTACGCGCTTGAGCACGTTTGTCCCCCTGAGTCCAGTTTGCTGGAGTGTGATCGCTGTGTAGTATGGATGGTCATGATTTTTAAATATTCAAATAGTCATTAAAATATTAAAAAATTCAAACACTTTGTGACTTTCTTGTCTTAACATTGTTTTTACGAGGACCCGACTCCCCAGAGAAAGTAATTCAGTACACTACTCATTACACGTGTGTTACTTTGTATCATGGCCTGAAATGCATCGTCACACAATTACAGTTAAACACTAAAGGTCGCATGTTTGTCCTCATTAGGATGGGGATTTGTGCCGGTGTGTGGGACTGTAGCCTAAGGTTTACATTAAGTACAAACACAAAGCAAAGTTGGAAACCATCCCACAAGAAACCGCAAGGGGCGGGTCTGACTGTGAAACTGCTTGCTCATTGGATAATGACTTGTGACTGACAAAGGTCAAAGAGGGAGGATAATCCTAATATGGTCACCTCGGGTCGGCCCATTGGCTGTTCAAACTTTTGCCTTAAAGGTTTGTTTCAGACAGGATATGAACTGCAGGGCTCACTACAAGACTGACAGGGATTATTTTGAGCTGTGAATCATGCAAAGCTACTCTAGTAGGGTCCAATGAGCAGAATAGGCCCATATTAATACCCAAAACACAGTATGTAGTGTTTAGTTGTTCTTCCTGTTTTAAAAGATGAGAAACCATTAAACCACATCATCCAGCCCACGTTATTTTTTGGCCCAGTATTACTGGGCAGTAGTGAACATGCCTGCATTAGATATGCTATTAGATTAACCCACTGGCTCTGTATCTCATGTGACCCTTGATTTTCCAGGTCAGATCAGTCCCTGGAGAATCTCCCAGGCGAGGAAGACTGCCAGCTGGTCAAACATGCTCTAAAACATGCTTCGTTTTGAGCCCTGGCATGTCCCAACTAATGTCTTCTGCAGAAAAATGCAGCAGCATTCAGAGAGAGACATCACAGAGACTGTGGGAAATCAGGGAAAGTTTGCCTGAGGACAGGAAGCAACAGAGATTATGATTATTTTTGGCCTGAGTCAGATTAATATGAAATACTACACGTTGCACTTTTACAGGTTGTGTCCAGGCCACATCCTGTTTATGATGAATGTGGAGCTGGTGTTCAAGCTAAAATCTCTTTATTTTTAAACCACTCAGTTTCACGCAGGTTTTCTTGAGAGCTGAGGGTTCATTCTGACCAGTCCTTTTCATCTTCCTTCTTCCTTAAAGCAGCAGCTTCCATTACTAAAGAATGAAGCCAATGAAGAAACAGACTCTAATGTTAAAATGTGCCATGGTCTTGTGTGTGGTGTAGCAGTGCCAGCCCCTCCAAAGACTCTTAGTTGTTCAGCCCCACCCTGGGCCCCCCCAAAGACTGTCCACCCTGCACCCGTTCCTGTTCCCAGGGTGAGGACAATCAGGCCCCAACTTCAGCCTCAGGAGTCAACAGTGGGCTCTGCTGCTCATCCCCAGCTCTCGGAGGAGGAGCTGGATGCGAGCCCTGCTGAGCAGCCCCAGTTGCCGGTGCACCCAGACTCTCCTGTCCATCCTGGGTGTTCTGTTTCTGAACTTTTGTTACTTTTGTTTTGGAATTTTTGTTAATTCCCTTTAGTAATTCCATTCAGTCCTGGTTTTGTCTCTGTGTTTTGTCCTTGGGTCTCCTGTGTTAAGTCAGTTTCATCTCTGTATTGTTTATCTTCTGTCTCTGTGTCAAGTTCACATCTTAGTCCTGGTCTCAGTCTTAGTTATTTCCTGTCTTATTTTGATAGTGTTTTGTCTCTCATGTTTTGCATTTAGTTCTACTTTCCTTGTCTCATCTTCAGTGATAAGTCCCAGCTATGCTCCCACCTGTTTCCTCTTCCCTCGTGACCTCATGTGTACATATTGTCTGAGTCTCTCTCTGTTCTTTGTTGTGTCCTTGTTTATGGTTCTGTGTGTGTGTGTGTGTGTGTGGGCGCGCTCTGTGTGTCCAAGTTTCCTAGAGTATGTATTTCTGGCTGCAGTCCAGCCCTGTGCATATTTATTATATTTGTAATATTTATTATATTTTCCCTGTTAGTTCCTGAGAATAAAAGCTGAGTTAAAGTTCAGTCCCTGTTTTCTGAGTCCTACATTGGCATCCAACTCTGCAAAAAAAGCAGCTTTTTAGCTCTCGACCAGCTGATCCAAATGTGGTCACCTGACTCTGAAAAATGTGGTCCTTTTTACTTGTGACTGAATACAGTTTAGCACAAACGTATCATTTTTGCTAATTACTTATTACAAATAATTTCAAGGGGAATTTTTTCATGGATATCAAAGGAAAACAGTGGTTGGAGACTGCAGCACAACCAAAATTATTGGAAGCCCTCTACAATGAACTTGTGATCTTGCTGACTTTTAAATGGTTTCTTCAAAGACAGGGACCTGGTCTTCAACCATTTGCAGTCAGTCATCATCTCCAAAGCCACTTTGGTGCATCAAGACGGCAATAAAAGGGCAATGAGATGGTTAGTCTGCTATCAGGTTGCAATTGAATGGGGTCAAGTTGGCAATTACTTGCAATCTGTAAATGCAATCGTCAAATTTGCTGATGACACCACAGTGGTTGGACTCATCTCAAGCAGAGATGAGGCAACCTACAGAAAGGAGGTCCTGAAGTTGACAGCCTGGTGTTAAGAGAACAACCTGGCACTGAACATCATAAAAACCAAAGAGATCATCATCGACTTCAGGAAACACAGAACTGACCCAGCCCCCCTCTATGTCAATAGCGAGCGTGTGGAGAGGGCCCACACCTTCAGGTTTCTTGGTGTCCTCATCTCTGCTGATCTCTCTTGGTCAGATAACATCACAGCTGTTATCAATAAGGCTCAGCAGCGACTTCATTTCCTGAGGGTCCTCAGGAAGAACAACTTGGACTCAAAATTGCTGCTGACCTTCTACCGCTCATCCATTGAAAATCTGCTGATGTGCTGTATCACAGTATGGTACAGCAGCGGCACTGAGGCAGACAGGGTGAGGCTTCAGAGGGTAGTCAAAATAGCACAAGAATCATTGGCTGCCCTCTCCCCTCCCTGATGGACATCTACACCTCCCGCTGCCTCAGCAGAGCCAAAAACATCATCAAGGACAGCTCACACCCTGGCTTTGAACTGTTTGACCTCCTGCCCTCTGGCAGGCGCTACAGGTGCATCAAAGCCAGAACAGACTCGAGAACAGTTTCTTCGCCAGAGCAATCACCACCCTGAACTCTCACACTCACCCACTCTAATTGTGCAATACCCACATCTCTGAGCAATATTATATTATTCATACTGAACAATATCTATCACCCCTATATTGTGAAATATCCAATATTCATCCACCAAGTGCAATAGTCATTGAACTCGAGTGGCCCTCCAATCTCATTGTAGGTCTTATATAATGACAATAAAGGCATTCTATTCTATTCTATTCTATTCTAAATCCCTCCACAAATATTGACGTAGTTGCTGCAGGACAGCGATTTACCTGCAAAATGACACAGGCACATACAGTGTGCCTGTGACATAGAGTAGGAATATAACCAGCATGCAACCAGTTGGCAACCAATTGAGTCAAATCCCCTGTTGCAAATAGATGCATCACAGAGGAAGTGCGCTCATTGGCACCAGTTGACTCAGACTGATTGCATCATGTTTGCAATCTGTGTTTATAAATTAGACAGCAATCATTTGCAAAACTTTACCAGCTGGACTAAAGCTTCTTGGAGACAGGTTGCTTCTCACTAAGTGACTTGTGCAATCACCTTGTGTTCGAAAGTGGTTGCCCAAACTTTAAGGGAGTTGGATGCTCAACCTCAGGACAATCATAGTTTTTATTTAGTGTCCTATTTGTATGAGTGAGCAATAATATACAGTACATGCCACACATAAATAGTGCTAATAAAAAGCTGCTTCTTTCAATATCCGTCCAACTGTGAAGTTAACGGTCTCTCTCTCTCTCTCTCTCTCTCTCTCTCTGACTCCATTTATCCAGCTTTAACTCGCTCAGCTAATCCTCCTTCTCTGCATATCTGCCGGCCATCACGCTTCATGGAGTTCATTCATCACATCAGATGTTATGGATCAAGGCGAAACTAATCAACATGTCTGTAAGATATGGGAGGGAGAGAACTCCATAAATGCAGGTCAGCACAGCAGAACAAATCAAACCCGCTCAGGTAATAATGCTAATTAGTTTTTAAAATTGGAACTTGGGATTTCATGCACACAGATTAGTAAATTTGCCCTCATATTATTTAATTTGCTCCCTTGAATTAATCATTAGAGTGCACAGGAACAGGCAGCTATTATGTAAAAATCTGTGTAAAGAAATATAAAACAACTCAACAGCTGAAGGTCAAAAAATCCAGATCTTAATGTCTCCATCTATTAAACATGGACATAAAAACGATCCACAAGACAAATTCACTTATTTTATTTTATTTTATTATATTTATATATGATACTATTTGCTAAATGCTTAATTAAAAGTTAACACTTAAATATAAATAATTAAAAACATTCAGACTATCATTTTTTTTTTAAACAGCACGTCAATGTACAGAAGACACATGACCTTCCACAAGCCACCCATTTTCACTCAGGCTGCTTTAGAGGTTGTGTTTGGATTATGTCAGCTCCAAAAACTCAGCCAAAACAATCCTGCTGTTTCCAACCCTTGGGCTTACATAACACACACACGCACACACACACACACACACACACACAAACACAGACACACACACAATCTTCGGGCAGAACTACACATTTAGCTGTTTTTTCCTCCATCTTCAGTGCCTAAAACAATCAGATAATGCTTATCTGTTAAGGTGAATAGCAGATTATTTATATTTTTGTCAGTATTCTTGTGTTATGGTCGTGTCATTTTCTTACAGTTTTTCATTAAATGCACCATTAAAATCCCAAAACTGTATAGAAAAGATGGACATAGCCATCCTGATGTCATTCTGAACTCCACATTTTAAAGGAGTATTGTTGGTGTTTTGACTTGTTGGTTTAATGGAGGCAGATATGACCATATCTGGATTAGAGCAGTGCTTCTCAATTATTGTCTGTTATGTCCCCCCTAGGAAGAAGAAAACCTTTCACCCCCCCCACTCTCCACCACGACTATAAATAGGAGAATTTTTCTATAAAATTTCTATAAGATTTGTAACAATGGTGTTAGGTGTACTTATATTATATGCATAACATTGTATCCTATTATTATTATTATTAACATTAAAGAAAACAAAAAAGAAAGAAATATAGATCAACTTACAACAAAGAATAACTTTATTAACATTGTTTTTTAGTCTGTAACAGAAAAGATTTAAAGTGCATCAAAATACATATCTCCTGCTCTATGCTGTGAGTAGGCAAAAAAAACGTACACCATAGAGCTATTACTTACTGCGCACACTCTGACAATGAGAGTGCCACTGCCGTCTACTGTAGTGGATGTGCAATTACACTTTATGCAAAAAAGCATGGGGTTTTGGCGTGTCCCCCTGGTAGCGCCCCACTATTTGAAAAGGAATGGATTAGAGGGTGGTCTGCTAACAGCAGCTATACTGCGAGCTGCATAAATCAACTGTACTGGTGCAATGCACAGACACAGACACATACCAACTGTTGCCAACTGGTGCCCAGTAGCCAAATATAGCCGCAAGCAGCAATAATAGGCCCTCACTCGCCGCCGCCCCAGCATTGGTGCCGCACCTTTCTGGCCAACGATTCCAGTGGTGCCCTTTTACAGTCTTGCCAAATAAAAAATGTTGCAGTTTCTCCATGTCCTGCATTTTCCAGAATACCCTTAAGAATCACATGGGGGGTGTAGGGCATTTCCATGGCAACATTGCAAAAAATTCAATACAGATTACTTTGACTTTTTAAAATCAGGATGATGATCAGAATGTTTTTACCAAATTTTACGCGTTTTGAAGAAACTAAAATATTTTCTCGCCATATCACTTTTAGTTTGCAACAGTAGGGGGTGCAATTACACCTATTGACATGTATCTGTAAATATGGATTCAGGCTCATTAAGTGCATGACTGATTCAAGTTTCAGGCAAATTGGACAAAGATTGCGCAGACTATTGTACAAAAGAACTGGGTGTTTTTTGACAATGCTCTGGTCTCTCCGAGGACATAAAATGGGGTAATTCTGGTATTGCCATGGCAACAGCGTTCAAAAGATGACATGGGTGTGATTGACTTTTTTGATCAGTTTGACACAGGGAATCTTTGTACCAACATTCATGTATTTTTAGGAAACTAAATCAGAACTTTTGTATTGGAGAAATGTCACTTTTTCCCATTAGAATAAAATTGGGCCTTTTGGGCTTCGCCTTGGCAATGTGTTAGAAAATTCAAAATGGGTTTCATTGACTTTTTCAAACAGGATGATGTCAAGAATGTAGAAAACAATTTTCATGCATTTCAGAGAAACTAAATTTTTAAGGGGGTGCTATTGCACCTATAGCCTTGTACCTCTAGTTGAGGGTTAAGGCAGGATTGGCAAAAAATTGTACAAACAATTGTACAAAGAATTTTGCGCTGAAACACAAAAACAAAGTGCAAATTCATCATGTTTTTATGGCAACAACGTTGAATATTCTTTTGATGCCCCGCTTGTCTAGATGATCATGAGCGATTTTTGTGTCAGTAGGTTAAATGCCCTAGGACAAGTTCATTCAAATACAAGGTGTGCAAAAACGCAGACTCGGCAAAGGACAAATTTCAATCCAAGATGGCTGACTTCCTGTTTGTCAAGCGGCATCTCCATAATGTAATTTTTTTGCTGGTCTTCACATGATCTCTGTCTGACTTGAATTTTGTGGTTGTATAACCAATTTTTTTCATTTTTGCCCCTCTCATAGGAATGCAAAATTTGAACTTTCTACGGGGCGCAGTTGCGCCACTTTGAGTTTTTAAATGGGGCCATTAAAAAACAAAATTTTTCACCAGACCTGGCTTGTGTGAAAAAATTGGTAAGTTTTCGTATATGTTCATTTTTATTAAAATTAGCGATCAAAGGGACAGAAAGCATAATAATAATAAGAAGAAAGAAGAACTCTAACGATTCGAATTATGTGCTTTTCCAGTCACCTTCATATATACGTTTTTGGAAAGCACTCGACCCGACCAACGTTGTCGTGGAGTCCATTGACCCAATTTTGTTGCGCAAGCTGACACATGACACTAAGGATTTCAATTATGGGCTTTTCCATTCAACCCCATATTTACGTTTTCGAGAAGCGTTCGACCTGACCTATCTTGTCTAGGGGTCTATTGTCAAGTGCGAAGCACTCAACATCAACCCTTTTTTGTTTTTCGCGCAAGCGATCGACATTGACCCTTTTTTGTTTTTCACGTGAGCGAATACAATAGGCTCCTCGCCAATCCCTTTGGGAGGCTCAGGCCTAACAAGGAAGTGCCTTAAACCTGCATTCTGTTTCATGGCCACCAGGGGGAAATCCCCAAGGCCACAAAAGCCACATTTCCATACAGAACGACTCAGCACGGTTCGACTCGAATTGCCGTGATTTGACGGCATTTCCATTAGAATCAGGTACAACGTTGCAGGTCCTTTTTTTGTACTCACTCACCCGAGGTTCTAAGCGATCCGCAGAGGTGTGACGCAGACGAACAGCATGCCACTGATTGGCCAGGTATCATGAGAGTGACTCCTTCACAAGAATCAGCGCTGCCATTTTTAAAACCTGACAGCAAGAAACTGGAAGCACACAAAGCACCAGTTGAATTCCCAGACTAACAGTTTGCAGCGGTAGTTTTGCAATATGAGAGCCATCTGAAACACACATACAGCATACTGTACATATTATAACCCTATACTGCCGGGCGATCGCTGTTGAAGCACCCGTTATCTGTCCCTACTAGCCTAACAGCTAGTTAACACAGAGCCTGAGGCAGCTGATCAAAGGAACTTTGAAATACCGTAATAACGCAACCATTTGTCCAATCGTAAAAATTCAAATGTTTCTGAAAGCTGAGAAACTGCACTTCACAACCAACATAGGGTATTACTATGGTATTTATTACCGTTATTGTTGCCGTAAGTCCACAAACAGCGGCACTTTTGAAGTACACTGAGCCGATGATGACATGTTTGGGGGTATAGGTTTATACTTAACAATGATAACCTTCATCCATTAAAACACTGTACGGGGGACTTATGGATGATGATAATATTAAAATGTCATTAGCTGTTAGCTTGCCTCTATCTCATCCATTGTTGTGTTGGGTTTTGAGCCGCATACAAATTACATCAAGACACTACTGCCCGTGCTGCTATATCGACACCACCCACACTGTGGTGGCCCTCAATTGCAATGGAAACACAACATGACCGTGGCGAGTTGTGTTGAGTGAGTCAACCCGCGCTGAGTAGTTCTGTGTGGAAACACGGCTAAAGAGATTTCTGGTCCCATTGAAGTCTGTGGGAAAAGGGTACTCGGCTCTGTTTCTCTGTGACATCAATAAACACCTGCCCGATGACTCTATGGGTTCAATGTTGAATAAAACATGAAATTAATTTTGTAAATTATTTTCATTATTGCCAGTTTCATTCACAATGTGCATGTGTGATCTCGCGACAGTCCTGTTCACGATATGACAGTTTTGAGCTTCCTACTAAACAATTCCCAGGAGCTCAGTGTTGCCACCTTAAAGACTTTGTCGCTAGATTTAGAGACTTTTCACACACCCCTAGCAACTTTTTTTTCCAGAAAGCAATAAATTTAGCAACTTTTTCCAATGACTGGTGACTTTTGGACATAGCCAAAATCCTCCACCAATGCCATGTTTTGTGTACACACTGCACTTGTACTGTATTCCTTTGTATTCTTCGGCATCACGCAGACCTTGCTTTAGATGCTCCCCCAAATTGGCATTAGCAAGCTAATTAGCATGCTTTGAAGCTAATGGTCGGTCGCTTGCAGACATTCCTAGGTAACCCTCTAATGTATTTATACCAGGTCTTATGTCAATCAGTGGTATTCTTCACGCTCCCTGGTAGTCACTTCAGCTGTTCACCGGTAAGTTCAAAAAAGTTTATTTCAGGTTCCTTCCAATTCCTGTTGCCCACAGTTATTTTGGCCATAGTCTCTTGAATTTTTGGAATATTGTTTAGTTTCTTTGGTCTTTGGATCCCAGGGCATTCACCCAGTAGGACAAGTCCGATATCTAATAGAGCATACCAAAGCAAAACAGCTCTACTTAATTTTAAGTAAAGTCGTTTATATTTTGACAAAAGAACATGGGGAAGACAAAAATTATTTTCAATATCTAAGTTGAACTAAATGCCCAATATAACCAGACTTCTCCAGATGTGAAAATCCTGGAACTGGCTTCCGTGCTTGGAGATATGAGCAGTTTCAAACAGCAGCATTATTTACTGATTCATTTGGGAAAAAAAACTTACAGATTTAATAATCTGCTGACAACATGACTGCCCCGCTTCTGTTACTGAGAGGAAAATGACCAATAATACACAATCCAACAAATACACCGATAAAATCATGGAGCTACAACACAGTCTGTATCTGCTCCACCCTTAACATTTTTTCGCTTTTTATTAAAAATGTGTAAAAGCTTGGGGGCATTTTATTTACTGGACTCTTATTAACTTTTCATTTCTGCCTCCTGGATCAAAGAGAAGTTATTAAATGCTGTGTGTAGCCTCTTCTTCCTCAGTAGGAAGCTGTTTAGCTATTATCTTAAAATGGTGTTTTGATTCGGCTAATTAACTAAATGGGCTGAACTCTGTACAGCTTCACTCTCAGACAAACATTTGGTCTCATTTACCCACACTCTGCATGAATGTAGCTGTTAGTAGGAGGTCTGCTTGTTGAAATAGGCAGTCTGTAAAACTGACAGGTGCTTATTTAATCAATAGTGTGGTGTAATCAATACTGATCAGTGCAATCACCTGTTTATAACATCTCCACCACTCAGAGACATGCAGGAAATAATGAGGAAATGAGCGCTTCATTCCCGAACCGTCACTTCAACAATGGAGCTGTGATTAAAATAAATGGCTGGTGCCATGTTTTTGTGTTTGTCTGTAATGTGTAGCAATCAGTTTCTTTGGTGTGTGTTCAGTAGATTAATCTGATTCTGAAAGCAGGTGATTTGTTCATTAACATCACAGAAATTTATTTTCCTTTGTCCAGTCAGATATAAAGAAGCATGTGAAATTCATCAAAATACTTCACCACCATAAACACCAAGGAGAAGGATAACAAGGCACAGGTGAACTCAACCAGGTAATAATCACAGCAGAGAGAGAGAACAGAGGAAGGAAGTAAAAGAACAGAAAACCATGTGAGGACACAACCTTCAAAATTAAACTAGAAGTAACTGAAAGAAGCAAAATATACACTTTTTAATCAGAGTTTAGCATCAAGTCAATGAAACTTCTGGGAGGCTTCTAGCAGAAGGGGGTTGTTAACAACAGGTGCACTAGAGGGGCAACAATGAGACAACCCCAAATCAGGAATGGTTTTACAGGTCGAGGACACTCACATTTTTCCCTCCCCATCTTTTCTGTTTTTTCACTAGTTCTGCATTTGGCTAAGGTCAGTGTCACTACTGGTATCATGAGCCACACCTGGACCCTACAGAGGTTGAACAGGTAGTGAGTCCTGGGTTCCTTCTGGTGCACGACTATGCCCGGCCTCCAGTTCCTGGAGGATGAAGGAGTAGATACCGCTGACTGGCCCCCACGCTCGTCTGACCTAAATCCAATAGAACACCTCTGGGACATTATGTTTTGGTCCATCTGATGCCACCAGGTTGCACCTCAGACTGTCCAGGAGCTCAGTGATGCCCTGGTCCAGATCTGGGAGGAGATCCTCCAGGACACCATCCATCGTCTCATTAGGAGCCCCGATGTTGTCAGGCATGGATACAAGCACGTGGGGTCCACATAAAGTACTGAGTACTATAGTGAGTTGCTTCAATGAAATTCCCAAAATCTTCCAGCCTGCTGCATCATTTTTTCACTATGATTTTCGGGGTGTTTTTGAATTCAGCCTCTGTAGGATTTCCATCAAACAATGTGGCAACTTTTTGTTCCCAACACATTATCCAGTCCATGGATATCCAGCATGATTTTTTTTCCCATTGGGATCTGATGCATTTTCAAAGTTTTCCTTTATTTTCTCTGAGCAGTGTATATACACAAAGTAAAGACTGGGGAAACATGGAAGGCAAACAGAAAAAGGGAAAACACTCAGAAACACAAATGTATCCACACATCTTAAATCCAGTGGATTTGAGGTAAACAACTTGAGAGCCACAACCTCAAAATCCTCATCTACTTTAGCCCTTAACCTGGTTTTAAGCCCCCCCCCCCCGGCCAAAAATAGTTTTCAATAGTTTTTTTTAATAATTGCTACTTTTATCTTTATGAATAAACTTTCTGTCTTCCTTGAATGCAGAATTTTTGCATTTTCTTTTTATCAGCATACAAAGTAAATACACTTTCCCTATTTATATGACCTTTTTCTATGCCTCCGGTTACATAACACAAAGAACATAAAGCACCAACTCCTGATGCAACCTCACATTAAAAGCCTCCTGATGCTCTGTAGACTCCAGTGGTTAGTTTTGTTGTTGCTCTGTGGCCAGAGGAGAAAAATGATCTCGAACTGTTTATTTTGAATCAGTAAGAAGAGCATTGATGACGTATATCTTTGATATAAGAACAAAGCATAAATTAAAAGAAAAAGGAAAAAAACGCTTAAAGTCGTTAAACTGTAGAGACACACAAATCACAACGACACAAAGGCTTTCCAAAGCCATGTCCCTGAGTTTGAGTTGAAAATGAAGTTAGACACACCTGCCTCGTCTCCAATAAAGGTTACGCAGCCAGTGCGATGTTTTACAGCTGACTGGCAGTGGCGGCGGTCTTGTAAAAAAAAAAAGTCCCACTTTTAAAGAACCTGCTCCCTGGCTGCTCTCTGACTTTCAGGCATCTTTTGAGATTCACCAGAATTGTCTGCGAGCTGCTTTAAATTACTTCACTGCTCCGGGATGTTTGATTGACTGTAGCTTCAGACGGATGAGACAGACTGTAAAACACTGCAGACATGGCTCAAAAGTTACTGTAACTGTCGGACTAAATGTGGAAGAAAGTATCTCAGCTTTTACCTCAGCCCAGTCAAGATTTAATCTAGTTAAACAACTTTAACCAACTGCTTAAATATAACTGACGCAATAAACAGTGTACAACCTGACAGGATAACAGCGAAGCCACGAAGAATCACCACCTGAGTTCTTCACTATTTGTGTCTTTGCTTCCATACTTTACTACATTGCTCTCTGGGATTTAAGTATTAAACCGCCTATATGTACATACTGGTTAGCTTTTTATGTAGCAATGCATTACCGTAGCACTGAATAAAAGCTTTAAAAGTCAGTTTCTTCCTTTGTCTCTTTGTTGTGTTTTGATCTCAAACTCAAAAGGTGGTGGCTGTCTGAAGAAGGTAGTTGCAGCCTCAGTGAAAACACAAAGAAGACTTCAGTTTCCTGACTCATGTCACAGGAAGAGATGAGCAATTGAACTGAAGTGAACTTTGAAATCAGAGAAGACGTGCAGCCTAATCAGTTTCATGTTTCACAGCAGTCTAAATCCAGCAGTTCGACGTCCAAACACACAGACCCACTGAGTGACCTCACAGACAATGTCACTGTCAATACGAAGGGTATTGATCACTCTTTGGAAATCCCAGAGAAGGAGCGAGTCTAGGCCAAAACGAATTCATGAGAATAAAGGGCATCGATCACCGGGGTAGACCTCACTGGAAATAAATCGTCTCATTATAAGTCCTCCTTGTTTCTAATGGAAACAAATAACCTACTTCCAACCCATCTGCAGCTAATTTATTTGTATTACTTATGCGAGATACACTGGAAACACCCACTGATGTATATCCAGCCTCAGTGAGGTGTTTAAGCACTCTTGTTTAATGCTGTGCTGTCATTAACAGAGAAGGTCATGCAGTCAACTTGTTGGTATGCACTTAAAAATGCAGGTCCTCCTTGAGATGAAGCATTACTGTCATCAAGCCCCATTAGGCCCAGGGACGGCACAGAAATATGCATCTAATGTCCGATATTCTCCAAGGACTGAGACTATGCTGTACCTCATTTAGTGCCAAACAAGAGGTTTATGTCATCATTTGGAGACTGCATGAGTGTACCATGCATCACCAACAATGGAGGAGCTGCAAAGTGAAATTAAAGGAGTTGTATTTCTCCTAAGTTATGCAAATGTGTCATGGCCAGAGGACTCAGGAGCAGGACTCCAGGTAAAAGTTCACAGGTTTTATTTACAGATCTCAAGGCAAACAGGTAATGCAATTAGTGTCCAGAGGCATGGAACTCCTCGCTCAGGTCCAGACAAGGATATCCTTAATGTCTCTCCTTTTAGCAGCAAACTTCTCCTCTCGATCTCCATGGAAATCTAGGTGACAAGAAATAAAACCAGGTAATAGAAGCAGTGACACAAGCAATACAATGGAAATCTTAGCGTGGGAACAGACAACACGAACTGTATTGTTTGTGTGGGTTCTCAATCATCCAGGTCACAGTAGTCTATGGAGCTTGAGCTTGATGAGAGGTGAAACGTCTCTAAGAAGTCCAGTCACCTTTTTTCAATGAAAGCCCAGCTTACATCAGATGAAGGATATCCTATATTCATTCCTGGCAAATGTTGCTCTGTTGTTGATCAGACACTTCCATAAGAGAAGAGACACCAGGGTAGATATTTTACAGAGGGGGCTATGAGGGCAGCTGGATTCTGAATTGTTGGGGGAAAGATGGTTATCAGCAGTGTCATTTTTCCACTGTGTGACCTGCCGAAGGTTGGGAGGCAAACAAGAACAGCAGATCATGGCTAACTTGCCTGCAGACCGACTAATCACAGATCCTCCCTTCACCAATGTTTGGATGTGTTTGGTCCCCGGGTTGTTGTTGTCATCATGGTCCTGGGCCGTGTGCCCAGCGTTTTGTGTTTAGTTTTGTTTAGGTTCTGTTTCACTGAGTTCTCCGTTATGTTCCAGTTTGTTTGGTTTTGATTATTCATCTTAGTCTTCTGTCCTGTTATTAGTTATTGTTTACATATTGATTTCCTAGTTCCCTTTGTTCCTGTCTCCCCTGTGTCCCTGTGTTCTAGTGTCTGTCCTGTCCCTCTGTTATGTCTCTGGTCTTATGTACTTTTGTTGTGGTGTTTGTTTCCTGTGCGGTGTGTCAGGTCTGCATTTCTGTCTCTGTCTAGTTGTTTCCTGTTTTACTTTGACGGTCCCTTGTCCCATGTGCTTTGTGTTTAGTTTTGCTTCCCCTTGTCTCATCGGTGTATTACAATCAGTTTTGACCCTCACCTGTTGCCTGTTCCTTGATTACCTTATGTGTGTATTTAAGTCCTCAGTCCGTGTCTGTTCCTTGTTGCATCATTGTCATTGTCTGCTGTGTGTCACCCTGCTCTTTAGTTCTGGTTAGTTCTGGTACCTGTCCAGCCCAGTTAAAATGTATTCTTTGTCATTCATCTCAATAAATCACCTTTTAAGTTCAGTTTGCCTGTGAGTCCTGCATTTTGGGTTCTACCTTTGCCTGCCACACAGCACAACATGACAGAATGACGCGGCCCTTACACAGACCCCGTGGACTCAGACCTGCGTGAGCGGCAGCGAGCGACTCTTCAGTATGCGAGAGAGAGGTTGGGGTGGAATCTGTGGCTCACCCCAGTTCCCGAGACGCCTCCTCAGGACACATGTCTCGCCCTGGGAGGTCCTGGCTGGGGAAAGGGACCTCAGCGCTGTCACTCGCCGCGCTCTCCTCCTCTGCAGCTGCAGCCCTATTCACCTGCCTCACCACGGTAGCTGTGCCATGCAACAGCCGCTCAGCTGCCGCCCGAGCCTCTGGAGATTAGGCTTGGTAGCTTCACGCCATTACCAGCCTCTCTGCTCTCCAGCCTCTCTCCTTCAGCGCTGCCTGCTTCTCACCCCAGAAAGCGGGGCTCACAGCGCCAGAGAAAGGATTATTCACCGCCAGCCCCCAGTCACATTCTTGTCTCACGAGGGAGCTGAATTTGGCCTTCGTCTTGGCATTTTCTAGCCTCACCTTTTCTGTCATCACGCGTGCATGCTTTGCCCGATTTGTCCCAAACTCTAATCATTTATGTACAGACCCAGACTGAATCCATAAATGGAGAAACAATGGCAATTCCTGCAATAGCACCCTCTGCATAATCAAAGTAAAATTTATATGGAGCGCACAAACTTTAGATACTCCTAGAATTATGAAATTTGGTTCAGACATTCTGTACATCACCCTGCCGCTGCCGTGGCCACACCCCTAATGCCCCATTGGATTACAATGGAAAACCTGACATTTCTGCATTTCAGACTTTATTCAGGTCTTTTGAGATGTACATTGATCACAAACAATTCCACTAAAGCCCTTGATGATGTTGCATTGCGGAGGGGCATGGCCCTGCCGCCATGGCGAGATTCAATCCTTCGCCTTGACATTCGGCAGGAGCACTTATGCACTGAACCAACCTGAACCCACAACTAGGGACACAAGGCTATAGGTGCAATAGCACCCCCTACAGAAGCAAACAAAAATTTGTACGGAGGTCCAGAAATTTACTTTCTCTGAAATGCCTGAAAATTGTTTTCTACAATCTTGACATCATCCTGATTGGAAAAAGTCAATGACATCCATCTTGAATTTTCTAACACGTTGCCATGGCGAAGCCTGAAAGGCCCCACTTTATTCTAATGGGAAAAAGTGGCAACAAAAGTTCTGATTTAGTTTCCTAAAAATGCATAAACTTTGGTACAAAGATTCTCTGTGTCAAACGGATCAAAAAAGTCAATCACACCCATGTCATCTTTTGAACACTGTTGCCATGGCAATACCAGAATTTCCCCATTTTATGCCCTTGGAGAGACCAGAACATTGTCAAAAAAAACCATCTGTTCATTTGTACAATAGCCTGTGCCCTCTTTGTCCGATTTGTCTGAAACTTGAATCGGTCATTCACTGAATGAGCTTGAATCCATGTTTACGAATACATGGCAATAGGTGTAATAGCGCCCCTTACTTTTGCAAACTAAAAGTGATGTGGCGAGAAAATATTTTAGTTTCTTCAAAATGCGTGAAATTTGGTAGAAACATCCTGATCATCATCCTGATCAAAAAAGTCAGACATCTCTATTGAATTTTTTGCGATGTTGCCATGGCAATGCCCTACGTCCCCCATTTGATTCCCAAGGGTATTCTGGACTAGAGGTGGGCGGATCAATTCAAATATCGATAATATCAATATTAACGCTGGTATTGATATTGAGCGATACTCGTGTAAAAAGATCGATACTCAAGCTTTTTTTCTCTCCCGCACACACTGACTGCAGCGCACGTGGATTCATCAAAGTCTGCGCTCTGTCTGTAAGAGTAGCGCTGCGCTGTGTCACACAGCACAGAGCAGCGCACCCTCCCCCCTCCC